>JAOPSE010000068.1:13101002-13310287 GCA_029449295.1 Zea luxurians
TTTGATACACTGCCTGTGTCATTTGTTTTATTTTCTCAATTTCACAGTTGTTGCTCATCAATAGTTGCTAGTTTCTCAAAGTTCTTCAAGCTTCAGTTTGAAAGACACATTTTCATTATTTCTGTAAGAAAGAATGTCTCAGGAGAAGAAGGTTGTTGCTGAGACGAAGCTTCTTGAAGAGGAGAAGCTTTTTGAGGAAAAGAAGGTTGTGGATCCATACATTGCTAGTTTTGTCGAGTCAATGGCAAAAACAAACATAGAAAAAATTACTAAGGAAATATTGGAGGGCCTGTCTGAGGATACTGATGACAGTGATAGTTATGATGCAGAAAGTGGTGGCGAAGATTCTGAGGATCGATCCTGGAGGCCTAGCCATACAATTTTCGGAAAGTCTTCCATTAAGCAAAGTCACCTTGAAAACATGAGGGGAAGATACTTTCGAGATATGTCTATTGTGAGAATTGGTGGAGACAACAAAGTCCCTGCTCCTGAGGAAGATGAAGTAGTGATTTATCGAAGCTTCTTCAAGGCTGGGCTTCAGTTTCCATTGAGCAGGTTTGTGGTTGAAGTGTTGAAAATTTATCAGATTCACCTTCATCAGATAACCCCCGAAGCTGTTATTAGAATGGGGATTTTTGTTTGGGCGGTGAGAAGCCAGGGACAGGAGCCCAGCGCAAAATACTTTTGTAGTATGCACGAGCTTGTGTACGAGACGAAGGCCATGGGCAAAGAACAATATCATAATAATTTTGGCTGCTACGGATTTGCTGCCCGCCCCAATGCAAGCTACCCGGTGCCAACATATCGGAAAAGGTGGCCCGGGGCCTGGATGGAGGAATGGTTTTATGTGAAAAATGATTTGAAGCCAAGAGAAGATATCAAGGAAGTTATTATGCGCCCTATTTGGTCCCGCTTCAGCCTCCGAAGGCCGAAGGTTGAACTTGACGAAGCCGCCGAAGCATGCCAAAAGGCATTTGGTACTGTCTGCTTCTTTATTGGTTTGAGAGATTTGGTTCAAGAGCACATAGCATACAGAGTATGGCCGCTTATAGAGGGCTAGGAAATGCCGAAGGAAACCATCACCAAATCTAGTGAAGGTGATCTGGTCCGGCTGAAGTACGCATTCAGATACGGAGATAAATTCAATGAACCGAATGATGACTAGCTAAAATGCATTGAAGTTACCAGTGATGAGCTGCTTGGATCATATTCCAAGGCGGAAGATAATGCACTATCCATAGCCTTCGGAGGCCATGGAAAAAGAGGTTGAATAGGGTTTTTGACGCTATTGGCTTTGTTTACCCGTACTACCGTTATCCCCTGTGGGGCCAGGGAAAGAAGAGGAAACCTGCTGCTTCGGCCACTCTAGACGAGCCTACACCGAAGGGCAAAAAATTGAAGGTCCTTACCCACCGGCCGCGCTATATTGAGCTGGCCGTAGTGCCTGAGTTTGGCGGGGAGGCTTCTTCAGCTGCTAAACCAGAAAAAATTGCTCCCTCCATGCAAAGGACTGAAGAACCAATTGCAATACCGAAGCTACCCTCAGCTGAGCTAGATGAGACGAAGACTGATAAGGGTAAAGCTGAAGATACAAACATTGGAGAATCAAAAGTGTTAGAAATTTTAAGCCCTTCGACAGAGGTAACAGTGCCAAGGGCACAAAAAAGTTCTACCACAACTCCCAAGAGAAGGATGGCAAACGTACTAGATGTGCTAGAAACAGTGAAGACTTTGACCTCAACTCCTTCGAGGAGAATTGCCGAAGCTTCGAAGGCGCGAACTGAAGTTGAAACAGAGCAGGCTGAAATTGAAATTGCATTAGCTCAAGCTAGTACCGAAGCTGGGCCTTCAGAGCCCGGTGAGAAAAAGTCTGTAGAAATTGAAGAAAAAGTAACAAGAGAAAAAGCCATAGAGCAAATTTCGCTTGATAAGGTTGCCACGCCTGCTCCCGAAGCTTTAAGAGAGAGCATTGATTACATTATTCGTCATGCTTCGGGAAAGAGACTTTCTAAAGAAGAAGAACGAGAAGCTCAACATTATGCCCAAAGATTAAAATACCCAAAGGGGGCATTAGTGTTTAATGGTAGTGGGGAGGAAGACTTTTTGTACTGTCTCCCGGATAGTAAGGAGATATCCGTCTGTCAGGGGATGGGTAGAAGCTTCGGATTTCCGAAGCTAGAAGAAGGTCTTTCAGTATTATCAAAGGATGAATTGGCTGACAGTTTAGCATACAATAGCATAAAGGTATAAAAGCTATTTTTGTATTTTAAAACAAATTGTTTCATTTGCTTATACTTGATCTCGTTCTCCTTTTGCAGGGCCTAATCCTTAGCAACGCCCTTAGAGCACAGAAAAACGCTGAAGATGAAGGGCATACAATGGCTTTGACCAATCTTCGTTTAGAGGTGATTGAACTGAGGAACGAAGGCCTTGAAAAAGACAAGAGATTAATTTCATTGGTAAACAAAGTAAAAGAAGATGAAGTTAATTTCAAAGCTCAAGCCGAGGTCTAAAAGAATGAGATCAAAGACCTTCGGAAACAACTAGCAGAAGTCAAGGAAAAATGTGCTGTTGCAGAAGCTGATCGAGAGGCCAATGAGTATTGGAAAAATTATTTTGAAAAAACAATAAAAGAGCTTCACGCATCCAAGGAGAGATGTTTTGAAAAATCTTTAGGCTGCGTGAAGAAGATAAAGACTAGCTTTGCCAACGTGGGTGCCTTTTCAAACGAAGATAACTTCATACGAGGCGATCCTGAGGGCGTAATCGAATGGATCAGCGGAAAAGCTGAAGCTTTTAAGGAAATCTTAAGTGATAGTGGGGATGTCTGTGCGTTCTCTGGTGCGAGAGGAGTTTTAGCTATCCTGGAGAAGGCGGGTTGTAATCGTGTTAAAACCTTGGCCCAGGCCGAAGCTGCCCTCTCTGTTGATGACACGAAGGACCCCTCGGCCGAAGCTAGTTTTCTTGGCGGAAAATTTTTCATTGACATCTGGGAGAACGGTGGCTGAGAAATATCCCACGAGATAATGAAAAGAGCAAAAAAGATATTCATGATGCTCGAGAAGCAGCAAAAGAAGCTGAGAAAGCTGCAGAGATCGAAAGACGGATAGGTATAGTTGACCTGGTTTTAAGCTTCGTCGTTAGCTTTCATGGCTTCGAACTGATTGATTATTTCTTTCGCAGCTGAATTATCTCCTCCACCGGAGCCATTTGACCCCCTGGCTGACCCGGAGTCGAAGAAAACAATAGAAATTATCAACATAGCTGAATCTATTGTTGACGAAGTCATCAACAAGTTACTTAACGATGTTGCAGAAAAAGTTCTGAAGGAAGAGGACTAGTTGTTGTAAAAACGTTCTTAGGTGATTAATGTAACATTTGTTGAACTAAGTCTGTAATATTTGATACGTATAGTTTTGAATCTAATATGTAAAGTATTTTGCAATTCACTTCTTTGCGATGTATGAAACTTTTTACATACATACCGTTTTTGAGCCTTCGGCGAAAAAACACCTTCCCTTATTTTCATGCTTCGCAAAGGAGAATACTTTTCGTGAGAATATCCATACTTCGTAAAGAGTATCCTAGCTTCCTAGAAATATCAATGCTTCTAAAACAATAGATCTCTTCTTCCACATAAAAGCTGATGAAGCTATAATTCTTAGTTTACTTTGTGCCTTAGCACCTTTTCACCTTTGTAAAGCATTCTCCGAAGATCGACTTTGTTTCCCATTCGTGTGTTGTGGTGTATGATGTGATGCTATGCGATATGATGCGATGTTATGATGCGAAGAATGATGCTAATGCCAAAGACACACGCCCACGCTGAAACACACAATCTCTGCGTCCTCTTAGGAACGATCAAAATCTCTTTGCGTTTATTTTTCGGTGGTATTTTCGCATTGACTTTTCGCACTTCGCCTTATATTTCGGCGGTATTTTCGCGTTGACTGTTCACGCTTCGCCTTATATTTCACGGTATTTTCGCGTTGACTTTTCGCGCTTCGCCTTATATTTCAGCGGTATTTGGCTCTGCATTCCCTTAGGAACGACTTTTGAGCAAAAAACTTACTCTGCGCTCCCTTGGGAACGACTTTTGAAGCTTCGACAAAACTTTTGCTGCACCCCTTTAGGAACGACTTTTTGAAGCTTCGGCAATTTTCGAGCTTCGTAAATCTGTGAAGAAGACACATTTCATTTTAACAGAAGCGAAACTATTACAAGAGTTAAAACTAGATTTGCATCACTTGTCCTTATTTAAGAAATAAAATAGCATAAAGTAAAAAAGTGCTTCAGAGGGTAGGATATTTCTCAATAGATGTGCTTCGAATCTGGCACAGTACTGTTAACTGTACGCTTCGGATTCCTCCGTGAAATCCCTCTGTTGCTGAGTGTGTTGGCTCCCTTCTGGCTGCTGACCCTGTGAATAAGTAGGATGTAGAGGGGACGGAGGTGGAAGTTGTGGCCAAGGAGCCTGTGGCTGACTAGCCAAAGCAACAGAAGCTGTAGAGTGATTACCCACATATTCTGGTATGTAGGGTGAATGGCACGAAGCAGTGTGCAAGACCTGCTTCGGTTGGTTCTGCCGAGCTTCTGCTTCTGCTAGCTCCCTCTGTTTTTGGATAGTGATTTGGCACATTCTTGTAGTATGGCCCTTGTCTTCACCGCAAAATAAGAAGTAGATCTTCCTGGGCTTATCCCCATATCTTCCTCCGAAGCCCCTAGCGCCTCTGCCCCTTGGAGCTGGCGGCCGGAAAGAGCTTTGTTGCAGCCCCAAAGATTGTGAGGTATATTGGGGCCTCTACGGCTGACCTCCTTTGTCATCATTCTGAATGTTGTGAATTGACCTGACATGCCTCGAGTGGATTCTTCCTCCGAAGCCCCTAGTCATTTCAGAGAATCTATAAGCTTCCTCCCTTCTTTGGCGGAAGTCATTGTCAGCCCGAATGTATTCGTCCATCTTTTGAAGCAGCTTTTCTAGAGTTTGAGGGGGCTTCCTGGTGAAATATTGGGCAGTAGGTCCTAGGCGAAGACCTTTGATCATGGCCTCGATAACAATCTCATTGGGTACTATAGGCGCTTGCGCCCTCAATCGCAAGAACCTTCGTACGTATGCCTGAAGGTACTCTTCATGGTCTTATGTGCATTGGAATAGGGCCTGAGCTGTGACCGACTTCGTTTGGAAGCCTTGGAAGCTAGTGACTAACATGTCCTTAAGCTTCTGCCATGACATGATGGTTTCTGGCCGAAGAGAAGAGTACCATGTTTGGTCTACATTTCGAACTGCCATGACGAAGGACTTAGCCATGACTGCAGTATTGCCTCCGTATGAAGATATAGTTGCTTCGTAGCTCATGAGGATCTGCTTTGGATCTGAATGCCCATCATACATGGGAAGCTGAGGTGGCTTGTACGATGGGGGCCATGGAGTAGCCTGCAGTTCTGCTGCCAAGGGAGAAGCATCATCAAAGGTAAAGGTATCATGATTATAATCATCATACCATCCATCTTCGTTGAATGGGCCTTCCTGACGAAGCTCCCTGTGCTGAGGCCTTCGGTTTTGTTCGTCTTGAACAAGATGGCGCACTTCTTCAGTAGCTTCGTCGATCTTTCTTGGAAGGTCAGCCAGTCGCGCCATCTTCTCCTTCTTTCTTTGTACTTGTTGATGAATGATCTCCATATCCCTGATCTCTTGGTCCAACTCTTCCTCTTGGAGTGTTGGACTGGTGGCCTTCCTTTTCTGGCTTCGGGCCTCTCGAAGAGAGAGAGTCTCCTGGTTCGGATCCAGCGGCTGCAATGCAGCAGCCCCTAGCATTGAAGCTTTCTTCAGCGGCATGACGCAGGTCAGTACTTGCTGAAGGTGGTCGAAAAGGGTTCACCGGAGGTGGGCGCCAATGTTGGGGACTTGTTCTCAAATGCTATGAATTAAGAACAAGGCAACACAAAATGTTGAAGGTTAATGCCCTTCGTCCTTCGAAGCATTATTTCCCTTAGGATATAATGATCTTCGGACGAAGGTGTTGAAGAAACATACCTTCATCATCACAGTATATGATAATGAAAGAAGTATATGGAACATAAAAGACAACATGAATAATGGTGTCAGCGTTTCGACCCCGGGGGGGTCCCTGGACCGACGAGTAAATTGTCGCCGCGTGCCCCAGCACAGATGGGTCGGCGCGAGGCGGAACGCGAAGGGGGGAAAAGCAGCCGGAGGGAGACAGGCGTGGGAGGTGGAACCCACGGCATTCGTGTTAGCCCCGCGCCCAGGTTGGGTGCGCTTGCAGTAGGGGGTTACAAGCGTCCACGCGGGGGGGAGCGAGCGGCCTTGCGCGAGCGCCGTCCCGTCCTTCCCCGCGCGGCCAACCCTCTGTAAGAGGGCCCTGGACCTTCCTTTTATAGGCGTAAGGAGAGGATCCAGGTGTACAATGGGGGGTGTAGCAGTGTGCTAACGTGTCTAGCGGAGGAGAGCTAGTGCCCTAAGTACATGCCATCGTGGCAGCCGGAGAGGTTTTGACACCCAGTTCGTGTGGTGTCGTGGCCGTCGGAGGAGCGCTGGAGCCTGGCGGAAGAACAGCTGTCGGGGCTGTCGAGTCCTTGCTGACGTCCTCTTGCTTCTGTAAGGGGGCTGAGAGCCGCCGTCGTCATAGAGCATGCTGGGCGCCATCATGACTTGTTTAGCGGAACGAGCCGGATGGGACGCCGGTCTTGTCCCCCGTAGCCTGAGTCAGCTTGGGGTAGGGTAATGATGGCGCCTCCTGTGATGTGGCCGGTCCGAGCCCTGAGTTGGGCGAGGTGGAGGCTCCTCCGAGGTCGAGGTCGAGTCTGTCTTCCAAGGTCGAGGTCGAGTCCGAGCCCCTAGGTCAGGCGAGGCGGAGACCGTCGGCTGAGGCCAGGGCTGAGTCCGAGCCCTAGGGTCGGGCGAAGCGGAGTTCGTCGTCTTCTGGGGCTGAGCCCGAGTCCGAGCCCTGGGGTCGGGCGAAGCGGAGTTCATCGTCTTCCGGGGCTGAGCCCGAGTCCGAGCCCTGGGGTCGAGCGAAGCGGAATTTGTCGTCTTCCGGGGCTGAGCCCGAGTCCAAGCCCTAGGGTCGGGCGAAGCGGAGTTCGTCGTCTTCCGGGGCTGAGCCCGAGTCCGAGCCCTGGGGTCGGGCGAAGCGGAGTTTCCTATGGCGCCTGAGGCTGGACTTTGTTGCTGACAGCCTCACTCTATCGAGTGGCACAGCAGTCGGGGCGGCGCAGGCGGCGCTGTCCCCTTGTCAGGCCAGTCAGTGGAGCGGCGAAGTGACTACGGTCACTTCGGCTCTATCGACTGGAGGGCGCGCGTCAGGATAAAGGTGTCAGGCCACCTTTGCATTAAATGCCCATGTGATTTGGTCGGTTGGCGTGGCGACTTGGCCAAGGTTGCTTCTTGGTGAAGACTGGGCCTCGGGCGAGCCGAAGGTGTGCCCGTTGTTGGAGGGGGTCCTCGAGCGAGACGTGAATCCTCCGGGGTCGGCTGCCCTTGCCTGAGGCTGGGCTCGGGCGAGGCATGATCGCGTCCCTCGAATGGACCGATCCTAGACTTAATCGCACCCATCAGGCCTTTGGAGCTTTGTGCTGATGGGGGTTACCAGCTGAGATTTAGGAGTCTTAAGGGTACCCCTAATTATGGTCCCCGACAGTAGCCCCCGAGCCTCGAAGGGAGTGTTAATACTCGCTTGGAGGCTTTTGTCGCACTTTTTTGCAAGGGGGCCAGCCTTTCTCGGTTGCTTTTTGTTCTGGTGGGTGCGCGCGAGCGCACCCGCCGGGTGTAGCCCCCGAGGCCTCGGAGGAGTGGGTTGACTCCTTCAAGGTCTTAATGTATTTCGCAACGCTTTGGCCGGTCTGGTTGTTCCCTCATGCGAGCTGGCCGTAGCCCGGGTGCATGGTCGGGTCCCAAGTTCTCGGGCTGGTATGTTGACGCTGTCAACGGATTGGCTGGAGCTGGGTTTGCGAGAGCAGCCCCCGAGCCTCTGCACAGGGCGAGAGGACGGTCAAGGACAGACTCATCTTTTTTGTATACGCCCCTGCGTCGCCTTTCCGCAAGGAGGAGGGGGGAAAGCGCCATGTTGCCCTTGGAGGGCGCCGAACATGGTGTCTCCAGTGAGCTGCTGACGGGTAATCCGAGTGGACGCCCGTGCCCCATTTGTTAGGGGTCGGCTAGAGGCCCGGAGGCACACTCCAAAAGTACCTGCGGGTGATCTGCCGGACCCGGTCCCCTTTTGACAGGGTCCGAGGGCTCGATGCCTCCCTCTGATGGGATTCCGTTACAAGGTCGTTCCCGCTGGTCTCAGAAATGTCCTAGGGTACCTCGGGAGCGTAGCTCGAGCCTTGGTTATGTATCGAACGTACCCGGGGTCATCCCTCGCTCTGTGTCTGAGGCGGCTGTGAACCCTTCGTGGGCCAGCCTATGAACCCCTGATCAGTAGTGGGCACGGAGCCCGAGTGGCCTGAGGCGGCCGTTGAACCCTTCCGAGGGGCCGGCCCTCGAACCTCTGACCAGTAGTGGGCGCGGAGCCCAAGCGCTCTGAGGTGGCTGTTGAACCCTTCCGAGGGGCCAGCCTTTGAACCTCTGATCAGTAGGGGGCTCGGGGCCCGTTTCCTTCGCGGAGAAGGATCCCTTTCGGGGTATCCCTCTTTCCCGGTCCCTGTTGTAAGAGAGAGAAAGAGGAAAAGGAAAAGGACACGAAATCGAAATGACGTGGCGTACCTTTTCTGACGCGGTCATTATGGCGAAGGCGAAGCGTCGCTTGCTTCTCATGCCAAAGGTGCCGCCTGTCCCGCTGCGGAGTTAATGCGACGGGACGAGTGGTTCACAGAGCAGCCGTTGCGCGTGCGCGAGCCGTTCGAGGAACGGAACACGGGCGCGCCGTCTTCATGCCGTGGGAGAGGGTTCTCTCGCTGTCCCACGAGGGGACGTGAGCTTGGCTGTCGATGTGACCGCTGCTTCCGCCCGCCTGCTACCGCCATTACTGCCGGCCCATTTGTGGCCGCATCGATCGTCGCGCCTTCTCCCGTGGCTGACCGGTCCATGACCGATGCGCCAGGCTGGCACTGTTGGGTCATACGCAGGGTTGCCTCGAGTCGCGGTACTGGTTCCACAGTCGAGGAGGCGCGGTAGTGGCGCGAGGGGCGGTGCAGTTGCTCGCACGTAGCAACCGGCGCGCCGGTTGCATGACGTGTGGGCCTGGGCCTCCATGCTGGGCGCGTTGGTGTCGAAGAGGCGCGCCCACTTGGCGCGGTTGCATTCCGACTGCATGGCTGTCCACCCTTTCACCCGTTGGTCTGGGCGAAAGTGGAGGAATGCTTGTAACCGCTGGGCAGTTGCATGCCCCGCGCGCGGCGGTTTGGCTCCTTCTGCCCTAGACCAGCTTGCATGACGCGCGGGGCCCAGCCCCCGTGTCGTAGGGGGAGGACCTTGGATCTTGTTGGAGAAGACTCAGCCCGCGACGGCTGAGGACGCGAGCGGGGAGAGTCGCCTTTAAAAGGAGGGTGACCCCCTTGAAAGGCGACCATGTCTTCACATTCCCTTATACGTCGTGTCTTTCCACCTTTCGAGCCCCCGGATGGGGAACGCCCGCAATCCATCTGCCTTGTCGTTGGAGGGACGCAACTTCGAGGAAGTTGGTACCTTTCAGCCATCGTTCGGCTTCAAGGATTTTCATCAGGCAGCCCGGCCGCATCCCCTCACCGGTGGTCACCCAAGACGGTGACCTCCAGTTCGATGGTGGGGAGAAGCGAACCGGGCTGCGATCTTGGTCCCGCCCTCAGCTCCAAGGATGTTCATCATCCTGGCTGGGGCGGGGGCCGGACTGAGCCGGAGCTCTACCTCCCGTGGGTCGGACTTCGACAACGCGGGGCTGGTCGGCGGCGAACGTCGTCAGCTCCAGCGCGTTGGGCTCGCTGGCTCAGCTGGCTCGGCTCCCGGTGCCCCCTCTCGCCGCAAGGGCGGTTGTCGTGCCACGCGTACTGGAGGACCGCCCAGGACGTCGCGCGCTGCTAGGGCGGCGTTCGTGTCCTGGGGTTGTCCTGCCTTTGCCCCGGTACACGTCTCCACGCGGAGGTCAGTGCTCCGCTCGTCCGTGAGGATCCGAGTGGGGAGCCGGCTCCCGTCGTCGGTGACGCGGTTGCGGCGGCTGGAGAAGTCCCCGTCGCTGACGGGATCATGCCACCATCCGCGCTCCGGGCCCCTGGCTCTTTGTACTTGTCCTTGCCCCTCGAGCGTAGCCGTGGGCGAGGGCGTCGTTGCAGTGGGCCAGCTGGAGCCTTGTCGCCCCACGGGTCCTCCAGTGTGAGGGGTTGTTCGTACCCGCGGGGGCGGAACCGGAGTTCCGTTTGTAATGGCACTTTGAGTGCCGGTGTCTTGTTCATTGCGGCTGTCGGGGCCTGAACATGTATGTAGTTTCGGCACGGAGCCGTGTTTTTTCTTCATTTCGAGCACTAAGATTCGCCTGTCGACTATCTATACCGCTTCACCGAGCGTGAGTCGCCTCGTGCAAAGGTGACGAGTGAGGTATCCGTATCCCGGAGGCGTAGGAGTCCCTCGGCTCGGTCGGTCTTGCTGTCCGAGGCTTCTCTTGCTCAGTTAAAGGAACCCTCGGCCGCTCTTCGATGAGCCGAAGCCAGAGGTAGCAGTGTCAGCACGGACAGAGGCAGAGTTGGCTCGAAAAGAAGATTTGGTCGGCCGGAGCCTGGCCGGGTCGTCCACTGGCGGGACCGACGCTGGAGTTGAGCTGCCGAGGCCACAAGCCGGGCTGATGTCCTCGGGGAACGGTTGGCTGAGGCTTCGGGGTGGTCGGCCGAGCCGTCTGCTCGAGCCGGATTCCTGAAGAAGACCCCGCCGGCGCTGGTCCGGGCGTGGTGCTGCTGTCGTCCTTCGGGGCGGAGATCCTCCAACCGCATCACCGTCCGAGGCTAGGTCAGACCCCACCGAAGGTGTAGTTGACGCCGAGGGTGCTGCTGCCCCCTTCAACTGTCGACGTCCGAGCCTGCAGGATCAGGTTGTCTTGTAGCGTGTGTATATTTTCTGCGGCCACCGAGGCCCAAACACACTGTCGTCGTGTTGTAAAGCTGCGTCCCTTTTCCTCTTATTTCTAGTATCTGGACTTACTTGTCGGTAACAAACTTGTTTGTCCAAGCGAGAGTTACTTTTCACGGAAGGTGATGAGTGAGGTATCCGTATCCCGGAGGAGTAGGAATCCCTCGGCTCAGTCGGCCTTGCCGCTTATGTGTACCCTTACTCGCCCATAGGGTTTTATCACCGTCGCAGTCGAGAAGGCCCGAAAAATCATTTCGGCAGAGGAGCTTTCGAGCGTGAAGACTTGTTCGGTCCGCGGAGTCACCTATCCGAGCGTGAGTTACTTAACGCAGAAGGTGATGAGTGAGGTATCCGTATCTCGGAGGCGTAGGAGTCCCTCGGCTCGGTCAGCCTTGGCTGCTTACGTGTACTCCATCGTTTTCAGGATCCACTTTCGAAGTAGTCGAAAAGCACGAAAGGCATTCTGGCAGAAAATTTTTTTTCTTTTTTCGAGGAAAATTTTGACGCAGAGGGGGGGGGTCCCCCCTTCTAGCCCCCGAGGGAGGGTCGGGCTTTGCCGAGGCAAGGCTGACCCTTCCTTGACGACCAGACTTTATGTGTGAACGAGGTGTACGAATAACTTGGAAGCATGTTAAGGGTAGAAGTGACGTAGCTGTTGGATGTTCCAAGCGTTGCTGTAGACCTCGCCTTGACTGTTGGCCAGCTTGTATGTTCCGGGCTTCAGAACCTTGGCGACGACGAAAGGCCCTTCCCAGGGGGGCGTGAGCTTGTGCCGCCCTCGGGCGTCTTGTCGCAGCCGAAGCACCAGGTCGCCCACCTGGAGGTCTCGGGACCGAATCCCTTGGGCGTGGTAGCGTCGCAGGGTCTGCTGGTACCGCGCCGAGTGTAGTAAGGCCATGTCCCGAGCCTCCTCCAGCTGGTCCAGTGAGTCTTCTCGATTAGCTCGATTGCTTTGGTCGGCGTAGGCCCTCGTCCTCGGGGAACCGTATTCTAAGTCTGTGGGCAAGATGGCCTCGGCCCCATAGACTAGAAAGAACGGTGTGAAGCCCGTGGCTCGGCTCGGCATCGTCCTCAGACTCCAGACCACCGAGGGGAGCTCCTTCATCCATCGTTTGCCGAACTTGTTGAGGTCGTTGTAGATCCGCGGCTTGAGCCCTTGCAGGATCATGCCATTAGCACGCTCTACTTGCCCATTCGTCATGGGGTGAGCCACGGCGGCCCAGTCCACCCGGATGTGGTGATCCTCGCAGAAGTCCTGGAACTTTCTGCCGGTGAACTGGGTGTCGTTGTCGGTGATGATGGAGTTCGGGACCCCAAAGCGATGGATGATGTTGGTGAAGAACGCCACCGCCTGTTCGGACCTGATGCTGTTTAGGGGTCGGACCTTGATCCACTTGGAGAATTTGTCGATGGCGACCAATAGGTGCGTGTAGCCCCCGGGTGCCTTCTGCAAGGGGCCGACGAGGTCCAGACCCCACACAGCGAACGACCAGGTGATGGGTATGGTCTGCAGAGCCTGAGCGGGCAGGTGGGTCTGCCTCGCGTAGAACTGACACCCTTCACAGGTGCGGACAATTCTAGTGGCGTCGGCCACCGCCGTCGGCCAGTAGAAACCTTGCCGAAAGGCGTTTCCAACAAGGGCTCGAGGTGCTACGTGATGGCCGCAAGCCCCCGAGTGTATCTCTTGTAAGAGCTCCTGGTCTTCGGCGATGGAAATGCATCGCTGGAGGATGCCCGAGGGGCTGCGGTGGTAGAGCTCCTTCTCATCTCCCAGCAAGACAAACGACTTGGCGCGCCGCGCCAACCGCCGAGCTTCGGCTCGGTCGGGGGTAGCTCTCCTCAGTGGAGATATTGCAGGTACGGGGTCTGCCAGTTTCGATTAGGCGTGACCTCGCTCCGCTCCTCCTCGACGCGCAGTGCCTCACCCTCGGGGGCTGAGGGTACCTCAGACTGAGCCGAGGGTGCCTCGGGCTGAGCCGAGGTTGCCTCGGACTGAGCCGAGGTCGCCTCGAGCTAGGCCGAGGTTGCCTCAGGCTGGGCCGAGGCCTTCTCGGGCTCGGGCGTGTCGTCGGTCTTGATGGAGGGTTGATGCAGGTCTCGGGAGAATACGTCCGGGGGAACCGTTGTTCGCCCCAAGGCTATCTTAGCCAGCTCGTCCGCAGTCTCGTTGTAGCGTTGGGCGATGTGGTTGAGCTCGAGCCCGTAGAACTTGTCTTCTAGGCGCCGAACCTCATCGCAGTAGGCTTCCATCTTCGGGTCGCGGCAGTGGGAGTTCTTCATGACTTGGTCGATGACGAGCTGTGAGTCACCGCGAGCGTCGAGGCGTTGGACCCCTAGCTCGATGGCGATTCACAACCCGTTTACCAGAGCCTCGTACTCAGCCACGTTGTTGGATGCCGGGAAGTGGAGGCGTAGCACGTAGCGTAGGTGCTTCCCTAGGGGCGAGATGAAGAGCAGGCCCGCGTCTGCCCCCGTCTTCATCAGCGACCCATCGAAAAACATGGTCCAGAGTTCCGGTTGGATCGGAGCTGTTGGGAGCTGGGTGTCGACCCATTCGGCCACAAAGTCCGCCAAGACCTGGGACTTGATGGCTTTCCAGGGGGCGAACGAGATCGTCTCGCCCATGATCTCCACCGCCCACTTTGCAATTCTACCCGAGGCCTCTCGGGACTGGATGATCTCCCCCAGGGGGAAGGATGACACCACAGTTACCGAATGAGACTCCAAGTAGTGTCGCAACTTTCGCCGCGTCAGGATCACCGCGTACAGCAGCTTCTAAATTTGTGGGTAGCGGATCTTGGTCTCGGACAGTACCTCACTGATGAAGTAGACTAGCCTCTGGACGGGCAATGCATGCCTCTCTTCTCGTCTCTCAACCACAATCGCGGCGCTAACCACCTGAGTGGTAGCGGCGACGTAGATCAAGAGGGCTTCTCCGGCAGCGGGGGGCACCAAGATGGGCGCATTCGTGAGGAGCGCCTTCAGGTTCCTGAGGGCTTCCTTGGCCTCAGGGGTCCAAGCAAAGCACTCGGCCTTTCTTAAGAGGCGGTACAGAGGCAGGCCTCTTTCGCCGAGGTGTGAGATGAAACGGCTCAGAGCCGCGAGGCATCCCATGACCCTCTGTACGCCTTTCAAGTCTTTGATGGGCCCCATGCCGGTGATGGCCGCGATCTTCTCCGGGTTGGCCTCGATGCCCCGCTCGGAGATGATGAACCCCAAGAGCATGCCTCGGGGGACTCCGAAGACACACTTCTCCGGATTGAGTTTTACACCTTTCGCCTTGAGGCATCGGAATGTCGCTTCAAGGTCAGAAAGGAGGTCGGAGGCTTTTCTCGTCTTGACTACAATGTCATCGACGTAGGCCTCGACCGTTCGGCCAATGTGTTTGTCGAACACATGGTTCATGCACCGCTGGTATGTTGCACCCGCATTCCTCAAACCAAACGACATGGTAACATAGCAGTACATGCCGAAGGGTGTGATGAAAGAAGTCGCGAGCTGGTCGGACTCTTTCATCCTGATCTAGTGATACCCTGAGTAGGCATCAAGGAAAGACAGGGTTTCGCACCCAGCAGTGGAATCCACGATTTGATCGATGCGAGGCAGAGAGTAGGGAACTTTCGGACATGCTTTGTTTAGACCAGTGTAGTCTACACACATCCGCCATTTCCCCCCTTTCTTCCTCACAAGCACAGGATTGGCAAGCCATTCAGGATGGAATACCTCTTTGATGAACCCTGCCGCCATTAGCTTGTGGATCTCCTCGCCTATGGCTCTGCGCTTTTCTTCGTCGAATCGGCGCAGAGGCTGCTTCACGGGTCGGGCTCCAGCTCGGATATCTAGCGAGTGCTCGGCGACTTCCCTCGGTATGTCGGGCATGTCCGAGGGACTCCACGCGAAAACATCGGCGTTTGCGTGGAGAAAGTCGACGAGCACTGCTTCCTATTTGGGGTCGAGCTCG
Source organism: Zea luxurians (assembly GCA_029449295.1). Lineage (NCBI taxonomy): Eukaryota > Viridiplantae > Streptophyta > Magnoliopsida > Poales > Poaceae > Zea > Zea luxurians. Next base: position 13,116,020 of record JAOPSE010000068.1, read on the forward strand.
GAGCCATCTGGATCTGCTTGGAGGCGTCGTTGCAGGGGTCAAGAGGGACGGACTTAACCGTCTCCGCTGGCTCGAAGTTGCCGGCGTGGTGCTTCACGTCTGGCGCCTCCCTAGAGAGGCTCTTCAGGTCGGCGATGAGGGCCTCGGATTCGGCGAGGGCCTCGGCGTACTCGACGCACTCCACGTCGCATTCGTACGCGTGTCGGTACATGGGCCCGACGGTGATGACCCCGTTGGGGCCCGGCATCTTGAGCTTGAGGTAGGTGTAGTTGGGGACGACCATGAACTTGGCGTAGCATGGCCTCCCCAGCACTACGTGGTAGGATCCTCGAAACCCGACCACTTCGAATGTGAGGGTCTCCCTTCGAAAGTTGGAGGGTGTCCCAAAGTAGACGGGTAGATCGAGTTGTCCGAGGGGTTGGACGCGCTTCCCAGGGATGATCCCGTGGAAAGGCGCAGCGCCCGCCCGGACCGAGGACAGATCGATCCACAGGAGCCCGAGGGTCTCGGCGTAGATGATGTTGAGGCTGCTGCCTCCGTCCACGAGGACCTTGGTGAGCCTGACGTTGCCGATGATGGGGTCGACAACGAGTGGGTATTTCCTCGGGCTCGGCACATGGTCGGGATGGTCGCCCTGGTCGAAGGTGATGGGCTTGTCGGACCAATCTAGTTAGACTGGCGCCGCCACCTTTACCGAGTAGACCTCCCGACGCTCTTGCTTGCGGTGCCGAGCCGAGGCGTTTGCCACTTGCCCACCGTAGATCATGAAGCAGTCGCGGACCTCAGGGAACTCTCCTGCCTTGTGATCTTCCCTCTTAGCGTCGTCGAGAGCCTTGCCACCCTCCGCTGGTGGCCCGGCCTTGTGAAAGTGGCGTCGAAGCATGGCGCACTCCTCAAGGGTGTGCTTGACGGGCCCCTGATGATAGGGGCACGGCTCCTTGAGCATCTTGTCGAAGAGGTTGGCACCTCCGGGAGGTTTCTAAGGGTTCTTGTACTCGGCGGCAGCGACAAGGTCCGCGTCGGCGGCGTCGCGTTTCGCTTGCGACTTCTTCTTGCCCTTCTTCTTGGTGCCGCGTTGAGTTGACGCCTCGGGAACATCTTCCGGTGGGCGGCCCTGGGGCTGCTTGTCCTTCCGGAAGATGGCCTCAACCGCCTCCTGGCCAGAGGCAAACTTGGTGGCGATGTCTATCAGCTCGCTCGCCCTGGTGGGGGTCTTGCGACCCAGCTTGCTCACCAGGTCGCGACAAGTGGTGCCGGCGAGGAACGCGTCGATGACATCCGAATCGGTGACGTTGGGCAGCTCGGTGCGCTGCTTCGAGAATCGCCGGATGTAGTCCCGGAGAGACTCTCCCGGCTGCTGGCGGCAGCTTCGGAGATCCCAGGAGTTTCAAGGGCGCACGTACGTGCCTTGGAAATTGCCGGCGAAGGCTTGGACCAGGTCGTCCCAGTTGGAGATCTGCCCTGGAGGCAGGTGCTCCAGCCAGGCCTGAGCGGTGTCGGAGAGGAACAGGGGGAGGTTGCGGATGATGAGATTATCATCGTCCGTTCCACCCAGTTGGCAGGCCAGCCGATAGTCCGCGAGCCACAGTTCTGGTCTCGTCTCCCCCGAGTACTTTGTGATAGTAGTCGGGGTTCAGAACCGAATCGGGAACGGTGCCCGTCGTATGGCGCGGCTAAAAGCCTGCGGACCGGGTGGTTCGGGTGAAGGACTCCGATCCTCCCCGCTGTCGTAGCGTCCCCCACGCCTGGGGTGGTAGCCTCGGTGCACCCTCTCGTCGAGGTGGGCCTGACGGCTGCGGTGATGGTGCTCGTTGTCGAGGCGACCCGGGGCCGCAGGCGCTGTGTTGCGCGTGCGCCCGGTGTGGACCGAGGCTTCCCGCATGAATCGGGAAGTCGCGGCGCGAGGTTCCGAGGGGTACTCCTGCCTTCGGGAGGCGGAGCTCTCAGCCCGTCAGACCGCGGCATCCTCCAGGAGGTTCTTGAGCTCTCCCTGGATACGCCGCCCCTCGGTGGTTATGGCTCCGACATCGTGCGGAGAAGTATTGCCGCTGCGGCCAGGTTTTGGCCGACTCCACTGGAAACCGGTGGCGGCCTTACCCTAACGTCGTCGGCGATGCGGTGCTGGATGCCCTGGGGGAGATGATGCGCTTCTCCGGCCGGAGGTTGGCCCGCCCATTCCTGCCCGATGTCCCAGCGGATCGGCTCAAGTGTTCCTGCTCCCTCGTCGAGCCTGGCCTGCATCTCGCGGATTTGCTCGAGCTGTGGGTCATGACCCCCCCCCGCCGGGACGGGGACCACAGCTAGCTCCCGAAGGATGTCGACGCGAGGCACGGGCCTAGGGGGATCACTGTTCTCCGGTATACCAAGATGGTTGCCTTCGCCGGGACCCCCTAGATCGACGTGGAAACATTCGCGACTTGGGCCGCAGTCCTCGTCGTCGAGGCTGCGGCTACCGTCAGAACAGTCGGAAAGGCAGTAGTCGCATGCGGTCATGAAGTCCCGCATGGCATTGGGGTTACCAAGTCCGGAGAAATCCCAACAGAAGTCGGGCTCGCCATCTTCCTCGGACCCCGAGGGCCCATAGGTCGAGACGGCCGTCAGCCGGTCCCAGGGTGACCGCAGACGATACCCTAGAGGGTTTGGACTCACCTCTATGAGAATGTCCACCGAAGCGGAGTCGCTTGGTGGGTCGAGGCCGAATCCAAAAGGCGCGAGATGGGAATCGGTCGGTACCTCTTGGTTGACGGGCGGTGACGAAGTCACGTCAGGGACTGACTGCACCGTCGTCTCAGGTACGAGGGTGACGCCCAGCAAGTCCTTCGCGAGCGTGCTGGCGTCGTCCGTTTGCTTGAGGTTGGTGTGTTGTGGGGAGACGGCGCTCGTCTTCGTCTCAAACGCGAGGTCGATGCCCGACGCGCTCTCCGTTGGGGCGCTGGCGCCGTCGACTCGCTCGACAGCCGACGAGGTGCCACCTCCTGCTTGGCCTTGGTTGCCCCGCCTCCTCCTCCGTCGGCGGGGGAGGGGACGGGACAAACCCGAATGTCGTCCTTCCACCACGTGGGGAAGGTGTCGTCGATTTCCCCGCCAGCGGGCGGGTTGTCGACCGCTATTGTCGCTGTCACGCGGCGGGGGAAGGAGTATCATGTCGTAGCTACCGTCGAGGGACATGAACTCAAGACTCCCGAAATGGAGCACCGTCCCGGGCTGGAGAGGTTGCTGGAGACTGCCCATCTGGAGCTTGACGGGAAGCTGTTCGTCAACACGCAGCAGGCCCCTACCTGGCGCGCCAACTGTTGGCGTTTCGACCCCGGGGGGGGGGGGGGGGGGTCCCTGGACCGACGAGTAAATTGTCGCCGCGTGCCCCAGCACAGATGGGTCGGCGCGAGGCGGAACGCAAAGGGGGGAAAAGCAGCCGGAGGGAGACAGGCGTGGGAGGTGGAACCCGCGGCCTTCATGTTAGCCCCGCGCCCAGGTCGGGTGCGCTTGCAGTAGGGGGTTACAAGTGTCCACGCGGGGGGGGGGGGGAGCGAGCGCCGTCCCATCCTTCCCCGCGCGGCCAACCCTCTGTAAGAGGGCCCTGGACCTTCCTTTTATAGGCGTAAGAAGAGGATCCAGGTGTACAATGGCGGGTGTAGAAGTGTGCTAACGTGTCTAGCGGAGGAGAGCTAGCGCCCTAAGTACATGCCATCGTGGCAGCCGGAGAGGTTTTGGCACCCAGTTCGTGTGGTGTCGTGGCCGTCGGAGGAGCGCTGGAGCCTGGCGAAAGGACAGCTGTCGGGGCTGTCGAGTCCTTGCTGACGTCCTCTTGCTTCTGTAAGGGGGCTGAGAGCCGCCGTCGTCATAGAGCATGCGGGGCGCCATCATGACTTGTTTAGTAGAATGAGCCGGATGGGACACCGGTCTTGTCCCCCGTAGCCTGAGTCAGCTTGGGGTAGGGTAATGATGGCGCCTCCTGTGACGTGGCCGGTCCGAGCCCTGAGTTGGGAGAGGTGGAGGCTCCTCTGAGGTCGAGGTCGAGTCTGTCTTCCAAGGTCGAGGTCGAGTCCGAGCCCCTGGGTCGGGCGAGGCGGAGACCGTCTGCTGAGGCCAGGGCTGAGTCCGAGCCCTGGGGTCGGGCGAAGCGGAGTTCGTCGTCTTCCAGGGCTGAGCAAGAGTCTGGGCCTTGGGGTCGGGCGAAGCGGAGTTCGTCGTCTTCCGGGGCTGAGCCCGAGTCCGAGCCCTGGGGTCGGGCGAAGCGGAGTTCGTCGTCTTCCAGGGCTGAGCCCGAGTCCGAGCCCTGGGGTCGGGCGAAGCGGAGTTCGTCGTCTTCCGGGGCTGAGCCCGAGTCCGAGCCCTAGGGTCGGGTGAAGCGGAGTTCGTCGTCTTCCGGGGCTGAGCCCGAGTCCGAGCCCTGGGGTCGGGCGAAGCGGAGTTTCGTCTGGCGCCTGAGGCCGGACTTGGTTGCTGACAGCCTCACTCTGTCGAGTGGCACAGCAGTCGGGGCGGCGCAGGCTGCGCTGTCCCCTTGTCAGGCCGGTCAGTGGAGCGGCGAAGTGACTACGGTCACTTTGGCTCTCTCGATTGGAGGGCGCGCGTCACGATAAAGGTGTCAGGCCACCTTTGCATTAAATGCCCCTGTGATTTGGTCGGTTGGCGTGGCGACTTGGCCAAGGTTGCTTCTTGGTGAAGACTGGGCCTCGGGCGAGCCGAAGGTGTGCCCGTTGCTGGAGGGGGTCCTCGAGCGAGACGTGAATCCTCCGGGGTCGGCTGCCCTTGCCTGAGGCTGGGCTCGGGCGAGGCATGATCGCGTCCCTCGAATGGACCGATCCTGGACTTAATCGCACCCATCAGGCCTTTGCAGCTTTGTGCTGATGGGGGTTACTAGCTGAGATTTAGGAGTCTTGAGGGTACCCCTAATTATGGTCCCCGACAAATGGTATAACATTGTTAACATATTTATTATTATCGTGAATAAACAGAAACAATATCGTATTACATTTGTACCTTCGGCTTAACAGAAGGTAAAAGTCCAAGCGTGACGCACGAGTGAATACAAGTCAGCGTGAACAGTACAGCGGTACTGTTCATCTATTTATAGGCACAGGACGCAGCCTGTGAAGAATTACAATTATGCCCTTTGCATTCACTATTGACTTATAGAAAAATCTATGTGGACTAGATAGCCTTTTCCCTTTTAAGTCGGTTCCTCCTCCCACGATTGAGCCGAAGCTTCCTTTCGCATAGCTCCGGAGCAACAGCAACCTTCGTCACGATCATACCCTTCTCATCATACATGCTTTTAATCCTGAATCCGAAGGTACCTGTCTATAAACCATACTTGGAAAACATTGTTAAATTACATTTTTGAGGACCTTCGAAGGACGAAGGCCCCCAACAGTACCCTATTCTAGGGTTTTACCCACAACCAGTCATATCCACACAACTTGTTTGAAATTTTTGCCTAGTGAATGCATTCTAGGTGTGACAAACACATGATATGCCAATGCTTGTGATGTCATGCTCAAGTTTTAGTGGCAGTAACACCAGGGGTGTTACAGGGAGATCGTGGGCGAGAGGTTAGAGACGAGCTAACAGGTGGGGACGGCGGGGCAGAGAGAGGGAGAGCGGGCGCACGCAAGAGAACTAGCGCCGACAGGTCTGGCCCACGGGACAGAGAGAGAGAGAGAGAGAGAGAGGGAGAGAGGGAGAGAGGCGTGCTCAGGCAGAGGGGGTGCGCGGGCGCGGCTAAGTGGGCTGCCTTGGGCCGAATTAGCTTTTCCTTTTTTCTGGAATTTCTAATTGCTGTTCTATTTATTTTCTCTAGGGTTTTCAATTCAAATTCAAATCAAGTTTAAAATTCAAACCAAATCAAATATGTGCAACATTTCAAAGAATATTTAGGCTCAATATGATGCAACATTCCATGACTCATATATTTTGGACAAAATAAATTAAATAATCCTTCACTAATTTAACTAACCCTAATTAAAAGAAGAAGAAAGGGAGAAAACTAGAGAGAGAGGGGGGAACTAGAGTGAGATAGAGAAGAGTAACACCTGAATTTGGATGATCATAAGAAAAAAAATTTATACCTCCAAATTCAGGGTGTTATACTCATGTTGGTCTGTGGGGACAATATATAATCTTAGAGAGCTGCCAGGAGTAAGTACCGCCGATCCAGGGATTGGACGGGGTGTTACAAGTGGTATCAGAGCCGACCCTCGCGGTTTCACGGGCGTGTGTGGGTTATGGGGTTCGGGTATATGGCGCATGGTGCATGTGGGCCCGGATTGGTCACTAGTAGAAAAGAGCTCAAAGCCTGCGGCACCCATAAATTATCACTGGCGGTTTCAGTTACCGCGTGCCAGTAAAAAAACCAGGTGGGCCCGGCTTGGGAACCGCCAGTGGAAACCTATTTCCACTGGTGGTTCTCTTAACACAACTGCCAGTGGAAATAGGATATTTACACTGGCGGTTGGTGTAACAGAACCGCTAGTGAAAATCTAATTTCCACTGGCGGTTCTATCCTATTTCCACTGGCGGTTGTGTTAAGATAACCGCCAGTGGAAATTAGATTTTCACTGGCGGTTTTTCAAGCCAACCGCCAGTGAACTATGTGTTATAAATACCACTCTTCCTCCCCGACAGGAGCTGTAGCTCGCAGCCAACTTCCATTGGAGGCGATTTTGGAGGTCCAGATTTCACAAAATACAAGAGGGGAAGTTTTGGTCTTCATTTTTTGGAAGAAGGTGAATAAGAAAGGTTGGTTTATGTTTCTTTGTCAATTTTTGTTCATTCTTGCTCAATTTTAGCCACATTTTGGATCTAGGTTTTACATGTCAGAGAGAAGAGTATAGCTAGGTTATTTTCTCTATTTCCTCAAATGAGGTTGCTTAAGATGGTTAGATTTTGTCTATTCCCTCTCCTTTTTCATGTTTAGTTCTCAAATCAGTTTATCCATGACACATATTTAGTTGCTTAATGAATGGTGAATGTGTTGTATGGAGAGGGAGGATGATAGGTTTGGTAATTAAGATTGTTTTTATTAATTGTTATGAAAGGTTGGTTTAATTATGTTTCAATTGCCAATTATTGTTCATTTTTGCTCAATTTTAACTATATTTTGAAACTAGGCTTTCACCATGTATTAAAGATAGGTTTGGGTATTAAGATTTTTTGTTTATTAGTTGCTAGGAAAGTTTGGCTTATGTTTCTTTTGCCAAATTTTGTTCATTTTTCCTCCATTTTAGCCACATTTTGGATCTAGGGTTTCACCATGTGTTAGAGATAAAGTAGTTAGGTTGCCTAATCCAACCGCCTATGACCTTTGTTGTATAAATACCCCTTCATCCTTCCCGACAAAAACTGTGTAGCTCGCGCGCAGCCCAACTTTCATTGGAAGGCCAGATTTCACAAAATACAAGGGGGAGGTTTTGATCTTTATTTTTTGGAAGAAGGTCGCTAAGAAAGGTTGTTCATGTTTCTTTTGCCAATTTTCTTTATCCATGATATATTTAGTTGTTAGGAAATATTGGTATATGTTTCTCTTGCCAATTTGTGTTCTTGTGTGTTTTATGTTACTTTTTTTACAAGTGATGATGGAGAGGATATCCTGGATGTATAACTTATCAAGGCTAGATCCATTATACATATCTGAGGTCCATAGGTTTATTGTTGTCTCTACGAACCATGCTTGGAGAACAAAGACAAAGCACATATATTGTCCATGCATGGACTGCAAAAATGCTGTTGTATTTGATGACACAGAACAAATCATATCTCATCTGGTATGCCGAGGATTTGTGAAGGATTACATAATTTGGACAAAGCATGGAGAGGGTAGCTCTTCGCCTTATACAGCTGGAAACCCTACGAACATTGACGTCTGCTTTCAGTTCGTTCACGAGACACAACAACCTCTTCCACAGAGCGAACATGTAGTGCCAAATGTTACTGATCATGGTTACGCTGGAGGAAATGAACGTGAAAGAACCCATGTTCTGCCAAATGTTATGGACGAGGTGTTTGTTCGCTAACCCTGAGGATGCCAAACTTATGAGCTAGCATGCTTCTGATGAGCACAGAAACAATGGGAAGCTTCGACATCCAGCCGATAGGGAAGCAGTGGCAAGATTTCAATGAGAACCACCGAGACTTTGCCGATGAACCAAGAAATGTTAGGTTCGCTCTGAGTACTGATGGAATGAATCCATTTGTTGAAAGGAGCAGCAAGCATAGCACATGGCCAGTGATCCTCACCATATACAACCTTCCTCCATGGTTGATGCAGAAACGGAAGTACATTTTGCTAACCATCCTTATTTCTGGACCTACACAACCTGGAGTTGATATGGATGTATTTTTAGAGCCCTTAATGGAGGATATGAAAATATTGTGGGTAACGGGTGTTCAAATGTTGGATGAGTATCGTAAAGATTCATTCACGCTGAGAGCAATTATTTTTGTTACGATCAACGATTACCCTGCACTCTTCACATTATTAGGCCAGTTTAAGGGAAAGGTTGGCTCCACAGTATGCATTGATGGAACTGCTTACATGTCCCTTACTGCATCTAAGAAGATAGTGTACATGAGGCACAGACGCTTTTTATTGGAAGGACACAGGTACCGCATGCGAAAGATGGATAAGTACTTTGACAATAATGGTGAACTACATTCTACTGCTCCATCGGGTAACAATAGAGGTCATAGAGTTTTTGAAATAGTCAGGAATATCAAGTATGTTTTCGGGAAGAAGACAAAAGACAGAAAAACAAGGAAGGATGCCAAACCAGCTCCGGGGGCTATATTGAAGAAAAGTCTATTTTCTTTGAGTACTTGCCTTACTGGAAAGAGTTAGATGTGAAGCATGCGATCGATGGTATGCACGTTCAGAAGAACGTGTTTGAAAGCATAATTGGCACCTTGCTAGACATAAAGGGTAAAACAAAAGAAGGGCTTAATTCACGCATGGACTTGGTAAATTTAGGCATAAAAAAGGAACTACATCCTGTTCTTCAAGAAAATGGGAAGTACCATCTCCCAGCAGCAAGCTACAATCTCAATGTAGATGAGAAGCATGCGATGTGTGTTTGGCTTAAGAATTTGAAAGTCCCATCCGGATTCTGCTCTAGCATACGGAGTATTGTGTCAATGAAAGACCTGATAGTCACCAACTACAACTCACATGATTGTCATGTCATGCTGACTACATTCCTACCTATTGCCATCAGGGCTATAAATCCTTTGTTTTTAAAGATGGCAATCACACGGTTGTGCTACTTTTTCAACAGAATTTCACAAAAGGTAATTGACCGTGATGAGTTGGCATCTCTTCAGGAATTCACAGTGGAGATAATATCACAGTTTGAGATGTGTTTCCCTCCATCGTTCTTTGATATTATGGTGCACCTTGTGGTGCACTTGGTGCCACAAATAGAGGCATTGGGTCCTATGTACTTGCATGAAATGTGGACGTACGAGCGTTTCATATCAATACTGAATGGCTATGTATCAACCCGTGCTCGTCCTGAGGCATCCATGATAGAGGGGTACTGTACCGAAGAGGCCATTGAGTCCGGAGGTCCATTCTGCAATAGTATCCTAAAAGACCAGGTTGCAATAGGTTTGCCTCCGTCACGACACGAGGGTAGATTGTATGGAAGCGGGAGGATGGGACGAAAATCTTTCATCCCACCAGATTACAATACAGTACTTGAGGCACATCACAACATCCTACATCAGCTAGCGATAATAGAGCCATTTATCCAACAACACATCAATGAGCTTCACAAGCAAAATCCTGGGCATACGGCTGATTGGGTAATGAAGCAACATAAGCAGCGGTTCAACACATGGCTAATGGTGAAGGACATTCCACGTGGAGAAACAATAGAAGAACAAACCATCAAGGGGTTGGCATCTGGACCATCACGCCAGGTCACAACATGGCAAACCTATGACATTAGTGGATTCACATTTTGTACCAAGTCCAAGGACAAAAAGAGCATGTCACAAAACAGTGGTGTTCGATGCGAGGCCATAGATGATGAAACTAGTGAGATTATTACATATTTTGGCTTTATTGAGGACATATGGGAACTAGACTATGGTACATTTCAGATCTCAGTTTTCCGATGTCAATGGGTTGAAGACAAACATGTCACGGTAGACAACTATGGGGTCAGAGTTCTTGATCTAAGTAAGGTAGGTTACAAAGATGACCCATGGATCCTTGCTAATCGTGCTGCACAGGTCTTCTATGCTGAACAGATCATTTCTAACAATGAGAAGAAAAGCACCGACAAACCAAAGCATGTAGTTTTTCCTGGAAAACAACAAGCTATAGGAGTTGATGGTGTATCTGATTTAGAGGATTTTAACCAGTTCAACGACATGTCTCTTTTCATAGATCATCCAACCAAGATAAGGAACGTTGAGCGAAGCATCCCATGCAATTTGATGCCCTAGGTACGCCACGATGGACAAGGCAGAACAATAGCTCCCTAGATTATATAGTTGTCATGTAATTGATTATTGTTAGCACATGTCATGTAATTGATTATTGTTAGCGACAAACCGAAGCATGTAATTTTACACGACTTTCTAGTGACTTTCTAGAGAGGAGGGGGAGAGGGAGAGGAAGAGAGAGAAGAGAGAGATAGGAGAGAGAGAGAGAAGAGAGAAAGGAGAGAGAGGAGAGAGAGAGGGAGAGATAGAGGAGGGAGAGAGAGGGAAGAGAGAGGAGGGAGAGAGGAGAGAGAGGAGGGAGAGGGGAGAGAGAGGAGAAAGAGGAGAGGAGAGAGAGGAGAGAGAGAGAGGAGAGAGAGAGGAGAGAGAGGAGGGAGAGAGAGGGAAGAGAGAGGAGGGAGAGAGGAGGGAGAGGGGAGAGAGAGGAGAGAGAGGAGAGAGAGGAGAGAGAGAGGAGGGAGAGAGAGAAGTAATATATAAATATATATATATTATGTATACTAAATATATATATTTATATATTTAATATGTATACAAATTTATATACTTAATATATGTATATATCATAAAAAATAATATACTAAAAATATTACTACTGGCGGTTCACAATGAAAACAGCCAGTAGAAATGGCCTCCACAGTCTGTGGAAGCTATTTCTACTGGCGGTTCTCGATGACAACCGCCAGTAGAAACGATTTCTACTAGCGGTTGTCATTGTCAACCGCCAGTAGAAATATCTCCTATATAAAGGAGCGCGCGCGGGGCCGAAAATTTCTCTAAGTCTTTGGCGCCCAGTCTTTTACACTCCCGCCGTCAGGCTGCTGAAATTTCGCCCCGGCGATCTTCTCCGCCGTGCGCCGCCGTCGTCCCCGCCGTCGTCCCCGCGCCATAGGTACGTTCCCCTCTCTCTCCCTTCTTTGACTTCGATCGCGCTCGGGCACGCCGCCGCCGTGCACGCGTCGCCGCCGCACGCGTGTAAAAACCCTAGGGCGCGCGTCTCTGCAGAGAGTGAGAGAGAGGGAGAGGAGAGGAGAGAGGGAAAGGGAAGAGAGACGAGGGAGAGGGAAGAGAGAGGAGGGAGAGGGAAGAGAGAGGAGAGGAGAGAGGGAAAGGGAAGAGAGAGGAAAGAGAGAGGAGGGAGGGAGAGAGAGAGAGAAGAGAGAGGAGGGAGAGGGAAGATAGAGGAGGGAGGAGAAGAGAGAGGAGAGGAGGGAGGGAAAGGGAAGAGAGGAGTAGATCACCAACATCTCCGACGATGAAGATGAGGAGATCGATTGGACGACACTGATAGACGACGAGGAGTAGAAAAGTAGAAATTACTATATATGTTCTAATCTTAGTATGATATTATATATAAGAACATAGTATGATGGACGGCGTATTATGTAAGAACTTAGTATGATATTATATATATGTTCTAATCTTTTGTTCCAATCTGATGAAAGGGGTACACAACTCGATAATATCCGTACGACTCTCCCTCTCTCCCTCTCTATACGTTCTATACGACTCTCCATCTCTCTCTCTACGTCCTATACGACTCCTCCTCTCTCCCTCTCTATACGTTCTATACGACTCTCCATCTCTCTCTACGTTTTATACGACTCTCCCTCTCTCCCTCTCTATACGTTCTATACGACTCTCCATCTCTCTCTCTACGTCCTATACGACTCTCCCTCTCTATACGTAACTCGATAATATCCGTATCACAATATTAGGGGTTAGGGTTAGGGCTTAGGGTTAGTGTTAGTGGTTAAGGGTTAGGGTATTTGTTAATATGAATTTAATTATTGCTTATGTTAATATGTGTTAATATGTATTTGTATATATATAGCTCAATGAGTTCTCCAATCAAGGACCAAGGATTAGGGCCGGCCACATGGACAAGAGTGTTGCTCAAGAACAATCCAGTAGTGAAGGATATGAAATGCCTAGCGACCCTTTTCCTACCACTAGCATAGATAGGGCCGCTCGCCGTGGGTTGCAACGTGACCCTACTTATGATCCACTAGACCATGAGGTAAATTACACATCCTTAATTTCGTGTGTGTACCTAATTAATTAGCTGATTTCACAATGTCTATTACACATGCATGATTTCTTGTGCATTTTATTACATGAATAGGAGGTCTTGTCTCAATTTTGTGCGATGCTCGAAAAAGCTGCGGCACGATACCAAGACGCACCGGAACCGACCCAAGGCGCACCGCAACCGACCCAAGGCGCACCGGAATCGACTGAGACAACCACTGAGAGGTCAAGGAAAAGGAAGCAGAGCGATCGAAACAGAGGTGACAGGGGGCTAAACAAGTTTCCTGACAAGACATATAAAATCGCAGACGTGAGCCCGAATGGTCAGCCCCTAGCTCCAGAAGAGGCACTGCCTAAGTTCTGGAATGCACTTGGGTTCTTAGTTAGAGATAATCTTGACATCACAATCCGACAGTGGAGAGATGTATCAGATGATGTCAAGAATCAAATGTGGAATAAGCTAATAACGAGGTTCGTTTTGCCTCGGGGTTCAGAAGAACTCGTGAAAAAATACACGATGAAGCAGTTTGCAATCAATTTCTGAAACTGGATGTCTGAGATGAATACAAAGTTTGCAAAGAAAGACCTAGACTCGATGAAAAAATATAAAATCTCAGCAGGTCAGTGGGCAGTATTTCTAGAGCAGAGGAGCAGCCCTGATTTCATATCGCTAAGTGAGGCAAATTTGGAACTATCTAAGAAGAACAAATACCACCACCACCTTGGCACAGGTGGTTACAAGCGTCAGGTTCCCAAATGGAGACAAGAAGACGCCGAGAAGAAAGCTGCAGGGTTGCCGACGCTGTCCGAGCAACTTGGTGAAAGGACAACTAATTGGATCCGTGCTAGAAAACCAAGGGAAACTGAGTCTAGTGTATCTTTTGATGATCCCACTATCGAAGAAGTGGCAAAAAACATATATGCAATTGCAGCTAAGCAGAGCCAAGGAACATTAAAGCTGCAAAGGGAGAGAGACATTCTAACGGCTGGTCTCGGTAACCCTGAGCATCCTGGTCGTGTACGAGGAATTCTTATCTAAGGAAGGATGGAAGGAAGGATTCGGACCACAATGGAAAGGTCTGTACAAGAAACGTGATCGATACAAGGAAGAGATGGTGAATTATTTTAAGGAGGAGGCCAAGAAAGAGTTCAAAGGCCTAATGTCTGAAATGCTATCGAATCCTCCTCTAGAATTGATGCAGCAATTGGCGATGGTGAGTGCGATGTCTGTTCAACAGATGACCACTCCACAGATGCAATAGCTCCCTATGACATTAGTGGATTCACATTTTGTACTAGGTCTAAGGACAAAAAGAGCATGTCACAAAACAGTGGTGTTCGATGCGAGGCCATAGATGATGAAACTGGTGAGATTATTACATATTTTGGCTTTATTGAGGACATATGGGAACCTGACTATGGTACATTTCAGATCTTGGTTTTCCGATGTCAATGGGTTGAAGACAAACATGTCACGGTAGACAACTATGGGGTCAGAGTTCTTGATCTAAGTAAGGTAGGTTACAAAGATGACCCATGGATCCTTGCTAATCGTGCTGCACAGGTCTTCTATGCTGAACAGATCATTTCTAACAATGAGAAGAAAAGCACCGACAAACCGAAGCATGTAGTTTTTCCTGGAAAACAATAAGCTATAGGAGTTGATGGTGTATCTGATTTAGAGGATTTTAATCAGTTCAACGACATGTCTCTTTTCATAGACCATCCAACCAAGATAAGGAACGTTGAGTGAAGCATCCCACGCAATTCGATGCCCTGGGTACGCCACGATGGACAAGGCAGAACAATAGCTCCCTAGATTATATAGTTGTCATGTAATTGATTATTGTTAGGACATGTCATGTGATTGATTATTGTTAGCGACAAACCGAAGCATGTAATTTTACACGACTTTCTAGTGACTTTCTAGAGAGGAGAGGGAGAGGGAGAGAGAGGAGAGAGAGATAGGAGAGAGAGAGAAGAGAGAAAGGAGAGAGAGGAGAGAGAGGAGAGAGAGAGAGGAGAGAGAGAGAGGGAGAGATAGAAGAGGGAGAGAGAGGGAAGAGAAAGGAGGGAGAGAGGAGAGAGAGGAGGGAGAGGGGAGAGAGGAGGGAGAGGAGAGAGAGGAGAGAGAGAGGAGAGGAGAAAGAGAGGAGAGAGAGAGGAGAGGAGAGAGAGAGGAGAGAGAGAGAGGAGAGAGAGGAGGGAGAGAGAGGGAAGAGAGAGGAGGGAGAGAGGAGGGAGAGGGGAGGGAGAGGAGGGAGAGGAGAGAGAGGAGAGAGAGGAGAGAGAGAGGAGAGGAGAGAGGGAGAGAGAGAAGTAATATATAAATATATATATTATGTATACTAAGTATATATATTTATATATTTAATATGTATACAAATTTATATACTTAATATATGTATATATTGTGGCGGAACTGCCCGAATTATTCCAACTTAAGTGCCTAAGCCCTGCCTTAGAGGCAAGACCACACTTAAATGGGAATAACCCGTCAATCCCTCGGATCTAGTCCGACACGGCCACTGACAGGATCAAGTACCACAGTCTCACTCGATGGTGAGTCACAGAGCAAATACAATAAAGCATAAAACCATGCATGGAAGAGTATTAAATTATTACATCACCATTGTCACCATCGGAGTTTTCGCAAAAAGTAACCATCATTGTTTTGAAGTGCAGCGGAAATAAACTAACGATAAATAAATGGAGAGACGGGGAAGCCTGTCCCATCACTCCTCATGCTCCTCCTCAGCCGAGGCAGGGTCCCACTCGACAGTCCAACCCGGTGGCAGGGTGGATGGCCAAGTCACTCCAGCAACCATGTCCTCCAGAGAACCTGTAAAAAATTATGCCACAAGCAAGGCTGAGTATACTAATACTCAGCTAGACTTACCCGGTGTGAGGAGTCTATACTCCTCTACCTCTAGACATGCAGCTGTCTGGCTGTGGGGTTTTGTTGCCAAAAGCACTAGCTGAGTTTCTAAATCAAGATTTTTAACTTTGTCAAAATTAAGTGTGACTCTCTTAAGGCTAAAAGTGTACTATCTATTCATACATAGTAGCAAGCATTTTTAGCAATCAACAGCTTGTATCATCTCAACACAGTTCCACTTGTTACTCAATGTAGCAGCATGGATCAAGCAGTCTCATTAGCTGCGAGAAGCAGACGATTCGAATCGAGTTTTTATCCTTGCAAGGTAAACCTAAACACACGACATGCAGGGGCACTCCGTCCCCACACATATCAACCGTCCCCATCGATTCCCTGGCAACAGATCAGGTCTCACCGCCTTGGCGTACAATGCCTCACTGACCCCGACTGGCCGTCGTGCAGTGACCGCACTTGTACCCACCATAACCGGAATGGGAGACTATGTCTCAGGTCGCGTGAGGAGGTATGTCTGCGGGCAGGTTCACTCAGGTACTAGGCTTACCGATTTACCATATTTCTCGGCATATGTTTAGTACGTTCAAACGCTTGACTCACGGTACCACACCTTAATCCTTAATCAACTTTTTATCCCGTGAACAACCAATCCCCATGGATTGTTGCCCACAAACCAACATCAGTATGATAGGAAAGTGGATACAGCCAATTCCTGACCTCGCGCGAGTGCTAGAAAAATCACTCGACTTCTACCGAGATCCTAATTAATAAAGCAGCTACTCGACCTAGCATACTAGTATTCATCTCAATAGGATTCCTGAGATCATGCAACTAGGGTTTCAAACAATTCCTACACCTAAGTGCACAATCAATCCTACAATCATTAAGTGAAGTAAAATAGCATAAATAACAGGTTATGCATAAAACCGGGGCTTGCCTTCCAAAGCAGTGGCAGGCAGGTCCTCTGGTGCAGGCTCTGGTGCTGGGTCTGGGGCAACCTCCTGGGCAGCTCCTTGCTCCGGCACGAGGATGTACTCTCCGTCAGCAAGATTACAGTCTATCGAATGCAATGAACATGTATGTTACAATTTATGCAAGATTTAAGAACATTAAGCTACAGAAATTAAGTCAAGAATTAACTTAGGGTTTCTGGCTACGGGGGTCTTCTGGTGGTTTATAGAGACTTATACCCTTTTTGGTTTAGGTTTTTCCTTTAGGATAACATGTTGGATTTGCATTGCCTTTATGGATTTTTGTGGACAAGTAATAAAGGTCTTAGGAGGACATTAAATTCCATCATCCATTTTCCTTTCCTTTATTTCCATCTAGGGTTTTTAGTAGGGGTTTGAACTATGACAGCAGTTTAAAAATTTCCAAAAATCCTGTAAAAAAATTACAGTGGGTTGCCACTGGCTATTCTAGCTTGTTTTAAGAATTTGAGGCTTAAGGTACAAAAGCTAGGTTTTAAATAAAAATGACAATAGTTAGGCAAAATGGGCCACTTGCACTACAAGTCTTTTATTAAAGTGGATCCTGACCTAAGGGTTATTTTTGTTGGCCTCTAATAGTGATAATAAGCTCTTGTACCAAAAATGACAGAGAGCCACATGATGGTTAATTAATGGTGGATTTCTATACTTTGGTGCAAAAAGGGTGATTAGAACTAACTTGTTATTTGAAAAATATCAAACAACAGATTTCAGATTTTTCTTAAGCTCTTATTATCAACACATTAGTTATCCTAAGGTTTGGGGAGGTTTCTCCTTATGGTTATTTTTGTAGGGTTTTTCTAAGTTATCCTTATTTTCTTCATTTAAAAGGTATCTTTCTTATCTTACACTACAACAGGGTATGATACATTTTTCCAGTGAACTACAGTGACTAAATATCCTAACAAAAATAGGGGTGCTCTCTGGTTCATTATTTATATCACTTTTTCTATTTTCCTTAAACTTAAGCATATTGTAGAATAAGGGGTTAAAACTAACTTAATGTAATGGTCAGAGAGGTTTAACATTTTTAACTAGGTCAGTAGGTAGACAATAACTTCTCTAAATTTTTCTAACCTTAGTTAAAGAGTGCAACCATTTTTCTTGCTATTATTAAGTTTTTGGCCAAAACTGAAAATAAATCAGAACCTTATATTTTTCTCTAGTGCTTATGGGGTTTTATATTTTTCTTAGACAGGTTATATTATTTAGAGTCTGGAAAAATTAGTTTGACCAAATTTGGATAAACCAAACAGAAGTTATGGGTTTTTAAAGTTTCTGTTTGAATTTAAATCAGGTTTTACTTAAGTTTTTCTGGAAAAACAGTTTGCGCCGAGGCCCCCAGGTTTAAACTGAATCAAACCTCGCAGATCTACCCTCGGGCCACTATTCACCTGAGTCTGCGACCTTTCACTTAACCCCCTGGGTTTCTCTCCCTCACACCCGCGGTCCCTCCCCCAACTGGAACAGTAACCGCGGAGAAGGAAAGAATGGCGCGGCTTACCGGCGGCGAGGGAGGTCCGGCGAAGGGCAGGGTTTGCTCGGGGAGGTTCTGGCGATCACGTCGAGGTACGGCTCGTCGTCGGGGATGGCCGGAATCGCCCGGACCACGGGCGCAGGCGGGCGAGCTCGTCGGCGGCGTGGGCTCCGGCCTATCCACGGCGGTACAGTTCAATCCAAGGGCATGGGAAGATTCATGGAGGTCTAAGGAGTCTAATCGTGCAAGGAATCGAAGAGAGACTCACTGTGTGCCTTGGTCCACGGTTGCCGGCGGGCGGGCGAAGTCCGGTGACCGTGTTCCGGCGCCTCCGGCGAAGTAGAGCCCGATTCCTGGCCCGGGGAGCTTCACTGGTGGGTGTACACTCGTGTCCGAGGGTTGGATGGGACGGTGGAAGGCTGGGCTGGCCGGTCTACGGCGGCAGTGGCTCGAGCGGCCGCGGGCACGTCGCACACAGGCAGACGGCGGCGAACTGAGCTCCGGTGAGACTTGGGTGCGTGCGGAGGGGTACGGCCAAGGTTCTTGGGCGTTTTATAGGCGCGGACGCGGACCAGGGCGCTGGCTTGGCTCGGGCGCGGCGCGGGGCTCGCGGGGGCGCGCGCGGGCGTGTTCTGGCGCGCAGAACGCGTCGAACACGTGGCGGTTTGTTTCTTCCAGTGTTCAAACGTCGACAGAGGTCGCAAACGTGCGAATCTTTGCAAAGGTTCGGCGCAGACCTCTTCCTGGCACCTAGGGCTGTCACTCAACTGTGAGAAGTCGGGGCAGATACGGCCTAGGGAGGGAGATCTTTGGATGCCAAAACAGGTGTGTCACACTGGGCACTTCGCGACAAAAGCCATGCCATGGCATGTCAAACGTCCGAGTCTCGGGCTCAACTTTTTCCAGTAGGTGCCCTAGGTAGTATGCCACATTTTTGGTATAGATCACAAGTGGGTTTGATGCCATCTTCAAGGTGAACACGGCTGGCCCTTAAACTAGGGTTAAAAATGGACTTAGAGAGGCATAGAGAGCTCTAGCTCTCTCTCCACTTAGTGATTTGATTTGGGGTTTTACCAGGGGCCTTTTTGCAATATTTCCCTCCCCTAATTGCTGGTTACAAAGTCACTTAAGGTTTGGGTAAAAGTTACTCATGTTTTGCACACTTGCTCACTCTCTTTTCCCTCCTTAACTAGGGTTTTGGGAGATAGGGTCTAAGAGAGGTCTAGGTTTCTTCTCCCTTCTCATCCAAAGTAGTGAGTGTGCAAGGATTAGAGTAATGCTTTTGGTTACTCACAATCCTTGGTTAACCTCTAGCTTTCCAAGGCCCTTATGCTTCTATTCATTAAGTTCTTCCACAGGGGCTTATACCCTTTGATAGCAAGGTGGGCTCTAGCCATGGTAACACCTGGGGTGTTACAGCCCTCCCCCCTTAAAGGAATCTCGTCCCGAGATTTTAGGTAGAGTCCCTTGGAGGGATGCTTGAAGGTGGGTTGATGCTATTTTCCCCTTAAACTCAAGTTCCACTTTCCTAACTGCTCTTCGAATGTCATCCTCTTTGCAACTTCAGAAGGAAGCCCTTCTTAAGTTAAATCCATAACTTAGACTATCCTTGTTATCTAAGTTTTTCTTATAATTGACTTCAAAGGGCAGGTGGCGGTGGGGTTTTGGGTTACATACCGATTCCTTTGGGTAGAAAGTCGGGGAAGCGAGAGCGTAGAAAATCCTCCGTCTCCCATGTAGCTTCTTCTGCTGAATGGTGACTCCACTGAACCTTATACATTCTGATTGATCTTGCCCGAGTTGACCTTTCCTTCTGATCCAATACCTTGACGGGGTACTCTTGGTAGGACAAGTCTGGTTCTATCTCGATGTCCGTCTTCGGTAGCACTTCAGTGGGTAGACGAACACATTTCCGCAGCTGAGATACATGGAACACATTGTGGACTGTTGGCATTTGGGGTGGCAATTCCAATTGGTAAGCTACGGGTCCACAACTTGCCTTGATCTTATAGGGTCCAATGTAACGAGGGGCCAACTTGCCCTTGATCCCGAATCTCTGGACACCTTTGGTTGGTGATATCTTGAGATAGACATGATCTCCCACCTCAAACTGTAGTGGCTTCCGTCTCTGGTCATGATAACTCTTTTGCCTGGCCTGAGCAGCTTCCAAGTTCTTCCTGATGACTCTGACCTTTTCCTCTGCTTCAAGTACCAAATCTGGCCCAAATATCTCCCTCTCTCCTGCTTGAGACCAATTCAGCGGGGTTCTGCATCTTCTCCCATACAAAGCCTCAAAAGGTGCCATTTTCAGACTGGACTGATAGCTGTTATTGTAAGAGAACTCTGCCAAGGAGAGACACTTGTCCCAGTCCTTTCCATAGTGTAGTGCACAGGCTCGCAACATGTCTTCCAAAATCTGATTTACCCTTTCTGTCTGACCATCTGTTTGAGGGTGATATGCTGAGCTTCGGATTACATGGGTCCCAAGTGATTTTTGCAATTGCTCCCAAAATCGTGCCACAAAAGGTGCTCCTCGGTCAGAGACTATGGTCCTTGGTATCCCATGCAAACGAACTATCTGGTCGATGTAGATTTCCGCATACTTCTCTGCCCGGTGGGTGGTATGCACTGGCAAGAAATGAGCAGTCTTGGTCAATCTGTCCACAATAACCCATATGGAATCATGGTGCCTGGAGGTATTGGGTAATCCCACTATGAAGTCCATGCAAACATCCTCCCATTTCCAAGATGGTATGGGAAGGGGTTGTAAAGGGCCTGCTGCTTTCAAATGACTAGCTTTTACCCTCTGACAAGTGTCACATTCTGAGACGTACTTGGCAATTTCCCTCTTCATCCTGGTCCACCAATAAAGAGGTCTGAGATCATGGTACATCTTGTTGCTACCAGGGTGCATGGAAAACTTAGAAAGGTGAGCTTCATCCAATATCTTCTTTCTGAGCTCTGGGTCCTTGGGAACTACCAATCGATCTTCAAACCATAAAATTCCCTTGCTGTCCTGGCGGAAACACTTGTATTTCTCTACTTTTTGCTTGATCATAACCTTGATAACCTGAACACCCTTATCCCCAAACTGTGCCTGAGCTATTTGCTCTTGCAATGTGGGCTCCACTGCGATATATCTCAATTCACCGGAAGGAACAACTTCCAATTTCAGCTTGCATAACTCATCACACAGGGTGGTAATTCTTGCATCCATGCTCATGCAATTACATTGGGCCTTTCTGCTCAAGGCATCTACCACAACATTGGCCTTGCCGGGATGGTAATGCACCTCCAAATCATAGTCCTTGATTAATTCCAACCATCTTCTCTGCCTCATGTTCAGATCTGCTTGAGTGAAAATGTACTTGAGGCTCTTGTGATCAGTGTAAATATTACAGTGAGCTCCCATCAAGTAGTGTCTCCATATCTTGAGGGCATGAACTACCGCTGCCAACTCCAGATCATGTGTCGGGTAGTTCTGCTCATGGGGCCTGAGTGCCCGGGAAGCATAAGCAATCACTCTATTCTCTTGCATCAAGACACATCCCAATCCGGTACCAGAAGCATCACAATAAACTTCAAATGGCTTGGTATTGTCGGGTTGGGCTAGCACTGGAGCTGTTGTCAACTGTTGCCTCAAGGTATGAAAAGCATCTTCACACTTTTGGCTCCACTCAAATTTGACTCCCTTCTTCAACAGTTCAGTCATTGGCTTGGCAATTCTGGAGAAATCCGGAATAAATCGCCGGTAGTATCCGGCTAATCCCAGAAAACTCCGAATCTGTCTCACTGTAGTCGGAGGTTTCCAGTCCATCACTTCCTGTACCTTTTCAGGGTCGACCGATATCCCATCCTGAGAAATTGTGTGACCTAAGAATTTTATCTCCTTCAACCAGAACTCACACTTGGACAACTTAGCATACAACTGATGGTCACGAAGTCTCTGAAGCACAATATGCAGATGTTTAGTGTGCTCGGCTGCATTCTTGGAATAGACCAGAATGTCATCAATGAAAACAACCACGAACTTGTCCAGCTCTGGCATGAATACTGAGTTCATCAAGTACATGAAATAAGCCGGGGCATTGGTCAACCCAAAAGACATCACCAAAAACTCATATAGCCCATATCTAGTAGAGAAGGCCGTCTTGGGAATATCACTGGCACGGATCTTGATCTGATGGTAGCCTGAGCGAAGGTCTATCTTGGAGAATACCTTGGCTCCTACCAACTGATCAAATAGAACATCAATGCGGGGTAACGGGTACTTGTTCTTGATAGTCACCGCATTGAGAGGGCGGTAGTCAACACACATCCTCAAACTCTCGTTCTTTTTCTTCACAAATAAGGCTGGGCATCCCCATGGTGAAGTACTGGGACGAATAAACCCCTTATCCAACAATTCTTGCAATTGCTTCTTCAATTCTGCTAATTCCGCGGGAGGCATCCTATAAGGTCTCTTGGAGATAGGAGCAGTCCCGGGTTGCAATTCAATGGCAAACTCAATATCTCTATCAGGTGGCATTCCTGGCAATTCATCCGGAAAAACATCGAGGTAGTCACAGATTACTGGGATCTTCCTTACTGGGGATTCTGCCATAACAAAGGCACAAGACCGGGTACCACTCTGGTTGGGTAAATACAAAACAGCCTCGCCATAAGCAGGGGAATGAATTTCAATGGCTCTGGCTGCAATGTCCAATATTGCCTGATGTTGGGTCAACCAATCAGTTCCCAAGATGATATCCACACTATCCAGTCCCAAGATAAGAAGGTCAGTTTTAATTATCAAACTACCAAACTTTAGAGGCACCTTCATGCTGATTTGATTAGTGGCAATCCTGCCTCCTGGGGTTGAAATGGTAATAGCCCCGTTGGTGTGGTGAAAAGGCAACTGGCATTTGACACTAAATTTGGCACTGACAAAACTATGCGAAGCACCAGAATCAAAAAGAACAATAGCAGGAAAATTTAAAACCGTAAAGATACCAGTCATGACGGGTGCTCCCTCTGGGATGTCAGCCATTGTAGTGAAGTTCAGCTTGCCCTGCCTCACTTGCACTTTCTGCCTCTTTCCTTGGTTCTGGTTAGCATTCTGCCCCTGCCTCTGCTGATTTTTGGGGCAGTTCTTGGCATAATGCCCAGTGCTGCCACAAGTGAAACACCTGTTATCATTGGCCTGGCGGTACTGCTGCTGCTGATTGCTCCTCTGAGCTGGAAACTGGGCACGGTTGGGTGCTTGCTGCTGCTGCTGCGGTGGCCTGATTACCCATCTTCCTTGCTGCTGCTGAGGCCCCTTATTCTGTGTGTCAGACACAATCCTGAAGCGCTATGGCTGAGATGAGGGTCCTGCCACAGGGGTCTTCCTCTTCTTCTCCGCCTGTCGAGCCAAGATGCAGTCCTCCTGGGAGATAGCCATGTTGACCAACTCATTGTAACTGTTGGCCCTGACGGTGTTGAGGCGGTCACGGAGCTTGGTGCTGAGCCCCCTCCTGAACCTGTCTCGCTTCTTCTCATCCGTATCTGCATGGTATCCAGCATACTGGCACAAATCATTGAAGGCCTGGGCATATTGCAACACTGTCCTGCTGCCCTGAGTGAGTGCCAGAAACTCATTGAGTTTCCGGTCCATGATGCCCGCTGGAATATGATGCCCTCTGAAAGCGGCCTTGAAATCCCTCCACTCCACCTCTCTACCATCTGGTTGCATAGCAAGAAAATGGTCCCACCAAGTCCTTGCGGGTCCGCGAAGCTGCTGGGTGGCGAACCTGACCTTGGTGACCTCTGAGCAAGCCCCATGGAGCAGTGGGAATTTGGATTCCACCACCCTCAACCACACATCTGCATCAAGTGGGTCCTCCGCCCTGGTAAACAGTGGTGGCTGAGTACTAAGGAACTCCTGGTAGGTAGCAGCGACAGGGTGACGCTGATGGTCTCCACCATAATGCTGAGGTGGTGGCTGACGCTGAGCTAGCTGTCTCAGAATCTCATTCTGCTGGGCCATGAGCTCCTGCAGAGTGGGAGGCGGTGGCGGTGGAGGAACGTGCTCATTCTGGCCACGGCGCGCTCTCCCAGCCATCTGAAAAATCACACGGTTGCTCAATAACACATCTCCAAGCTTAAGGTTTCAACAGGGTAGGGGAGTTAAAGCAATTTGATAGATTCCAAATAAAACAGAACGAAAACATAAACCTTCCGTCCACATTTAAACTGCCATTAATCATCCCTGAACCTCCAAAAGAGTTTTTAACACTGGTTACATCAATAATCAAAAGACTCAACTCTACCTAGCCTAGTACCCTAAGGGTGCAAAAGCTAAGCTAGCGGCGAGGAGTCCAACTATCATCAACCTCTAGTATTAGCCTGGCATCTAGTGAGCGGACGAGGCAACGCTGGACTCGGGAGAAGGTGGTCTCCCTGAACCGGCGGTGTCTACACTGGAGGCAGGCTCATCTCCTCCCTCGATGTCCACGTCCTCGTCAGCCTCCTCATCATGGATCTCTTGGTGATGCATGTCCAGGTGCGCATTAGCCTCTGCTAGCTGCTGTTGGGTGTTGAGGAGCTGATCCTCGAGAACCTCGATGGTATTCTCCCTGGTGCCCACTAGCTCCTCCAACTCATGAATCTCATCAGTCAGCTGCTCCACTTGCAAATCTTTCTCCACCAGCTCCTGGGATAAGTCCACCACGAGCTCCTCCCTGTTGTCCAGGGTGATCTTGGTAGCCTCTAGTAGTGCCATCAAATGAGACATGGCCTCCCCACGCATCACTTGCAGACGATACAGAGCGTTCATGCACCGTACCGACAAGTGAGCGGTGTGGCCTGGGTAGAGAGCCCAGATGTCCTTGGCATGCTCCACCCGATCCTTCCACATCGGGTCGTCCTCCTTTTCCGCGGGAAACAACCCAATGGGGTGGGTAGCCAGCTCCAAGGGATGGAATCCGCAGAAGGTAGTCAGTCCATGCAGAGCAATTGCCTCAATGGTGTCCTCAGCCCGGTATCCATAGGACTCAGAGTCCAGTGAACGCCAGCCTGGCTGCAGGGGATGAGGCTCCAAGGTCATCCTCACCCTACAGCGAGGCACCCGGTGCTTCTCGAACTGCTGCACCGCGTACTGAGGGGGTGTCAAGTATCCGGCCCCCTGAAGTACCTCCCACAAGATGCGGGGAAAACCCTCTCGTGCAAGTCCATCAGTGTGGGTCAGTGCATCTCCATCCTCGGAGGATCCGTGGGAAGTCATCTATGCACGGTTAAGCGTAAGTAAAAAAAAAGAATTACAAAAGGAACAAGGAAAAATAAAACTCAACCTGCCTCTAGCTAAAAGAAAAAGGGCATTGGGGGACCTAGTTGGCGGTTATCTCATTTTTAAGTCCCTTTTTACTTAGTTATTCCTTTGCTTAATTAAGAATGCATGCATGCACGTCCTGTACGACCTCACAAGAAAATAAAAGGAATAGGGAAGAACTCCCATCCTGTAAAAGTGGCCTGTAGGGCCTAGTTAATTAGCCACCTAGCCACCCTTCTACCATCCTAAGGCTTCACGTCCTAGGTATATCCTGCTCGCCCTACTATCTATCCAACATTGTTTCTATCAAATTTTACTTTAGAAAAGGGATGGTATTCATGTTTTAATGATTCCTCTGTGGTGGTACAAGCTCCGATACCAGCTGTGGCGGAACTGCCCGAATTATTCCAACTTAAGTGCCTAAGCCCTGCCTTAGAGGCAAGACCACACTTAAATGGGAATAACCCGTCAATCCCTCGGATCTAGTCCGACACGGCCACTGACAGGATCAAGTACCACAGTCTCACTCGATGGTGAGTCATAGAGCAAATACAATAAAGCATAAAACCATGCATGGAAGAGTATTAAATTATTACATCACCATTGTCACCATCGGAGTTTTCACAAAAAGTAACCATCATTGTTTTGAAGTGCAGCGGAAATAAACTAACGATAAATAAATGGAGAGACGGGGAAGCCTGTCCCATCACTCCTCATGCTCCTCCTCAGCCGAGGCAGGGTCCCACTCGACAGTCCAACCCGGTGGCAGGGTGGATGGCCAAGTCACTCCAGCAACCATGTCCTCCAGAGAACCTGTAAAAAATTATGCCACAAGCAAGGCTGAGTATACTAATACTCAGCTAGACTTACCCGGTGTGAGGAGTCTATACTCCTCTACCTCTAGACATGCAGCTGTCTGGCTGTGGGGTTTTGTTGCCAAAAGCACTAGCTGAGTTTCTAAATCAAGATTTTTAACTTTGTCAAAATTAAGTGTGACTCTCTTAAGGCTAAAAGTGTACTATCTATTCATACATAGTAGCAAGCATTTTTAGCAATCAACAGCTTGTATCATCTCAACACAGTTCCACTTGTTACTCAATGTAGCAGCATGGATCAAGCAATCTCATTAGCTGCGAGAAGCAGACGATTCGAATCGAGTTTTTATCCTTGCAAGGTAAACCTAAACACACGACATGCAGGGGCACTCCGTCCCCACACATATCAACCGTCCCCATCGATTCCCTGGCAACAGATCAGGTCTCACCGCCTTGGCGTACAATGCCTCACTGACCCCGACTGGCCGTCGTGCAGTGACCGCACTTGTACCCACCATAACCGGAATGGGAGACTACGTCTCAGGTCGCGTGAGGAGGTATGTCTGCGGGCAGGTTCACTCAGGTACTAGGCTTACCGATTTACCATATTTCTCGGCATATGTTTAGTACGTTCAAACGCTTGACTCACGGTACCACACCTTAATCCTTAATCAACTTTTTATCCCGTGAACAACCAATCCCCATGGATTGTTGCCCACAAACCAACATCAGTATGATAGGAAAGTGGATACAGCCAATTCCTGACCTCGCGCGAGTGCTAGAAAAATCACTCGACTTCTACCGAGATCCTAATTAATAAAGCAGCTACTCGACCTAGCATACTAGTATTCATCTCAATAGGATTCCTGAGATCATGCAACTAGGGTTTCAAACAATTCCTAC
Source organism: Zea luxurians (assembly GCA_029449295.1). Classification (NCBI taxonomy): domain Eukaryota; kingdom Viridiplantae; phylum Streptophyta; class Magnoliopsida; order Poales; family Poaceae; genus Zea; species Zea luxurians. Next base: position 13,142,865 of record JAOPSE010000068.1, read on the forward strand.
ACCTAAGTGCACAATCAATCCTACAATCATTAAGTGAAGTAAAATAGCATAAATAACAGGTTATGCATAAAACCGGGGCTTGCCTTCCAAAGCAGTGGCAGGCAGGTCCTCTGGTGCAGGCTCTGGTGCTGGGTCTGGGGCAACCTCCTAGGCAGCTCCTTGCTCCGGCACGAGGATGTACTCTCCGTCAGCAAGATTACAGTCTATCGAATGCAATGAACATGTATGTTACAATTTATGCAAGATTTAAGAACATTAAGCTACAGAAATTAAGTCAAGAATTAACTTAGGGTTTCTGGCTACGGGGGTCTTCTGGTGGTTTATAGAGACTTATACCCTTTTTGGTTTAGGTTTTTCCTTTAGGATAACATGTTGGATTTGCATTGCCTTTATGGATTTTTGTGGACAAGTAATAAAGGTCTTAGGAGGACATTAAATTCCATCATCCATTTTCCTTTCCTTTATTTCCATCTAGGGTTTTTAGTAGGGGTTTGAACTATGACAGCAGTTTAAAAATTTCCAAAAATCCTGTAAAAAAATTACAGTGGGTTGCCACTGGCTATTCTAGCTTGTTTTAAGAATTTGAGGCTTAAGGTACAAAAGCTAGGTTTTAAATAAAAATGACAATAGTTAGGCAAAATGGGCCACTTGCACTACAAGTCTTTTATTAAAGTGGATCCTGACCTAAGGGTTATTTTTGTTGGCCTCTAATAGTGATAATAAGCTCTTGTACCAAAAATGACAGAGAGCCACATGATGGTTAATTAATGGTGGATTTCTATACTTTGGTGCAAAAAGGGTGATTAGAACTAACTTGTTATTTGAAAAATATCAAACAACAGATTTCAGATTTTTCTTAAGCTCTTATTATCAACACATTAGTTATCCTAAGGTTTGGGGAGGTTTCTCCTTATGGTTATTTTTGTAGGGTTTTTCTAAGTTATCCTTATTTTCTTCATTTAAAAGGTATCTTTCTTATCTTACACTACAACAGGGTATGATGCATTTTTCCAGTGAACTACAGTGACTAAATATCCTAACAAAAATAGGGGTGCTCTCTGGTTCATTATTTATATCACTTTTTCTATTTTCCTTAAACTTAAGCATATTGTAGAATAAGGGGTTAAAACTAACTTAATGTAATGGTCAGAGAGGTTTAACATTTTTAACTAGGTCAGTAGGTAGACAATAACTTCTCTAAATTTTTCTAACCTTAGTTAAAGAGTGCAACCATTTTTCTTGCTATTATTAAGTTTTTGGCCAAAACTGAAAATAAATCAGAACCTTATATTTTTCTCTAGTGCTTATGGGGTTTTATATTTTTCTTAGACAGGTTATATTATTTAGAGTCTGGAAAAATTAGTTTGACCAAATTTGGATAAACCAAACAGAAGTTATGGGTTTTTAAAGTTTCTGTTTGAATTTAAATCAGGTTTTACTTAAGTTTTTCTGGAAAAACAGTTTGCGCCGAGGCCCCCAGGTTTAAACTGAATCAAACCTCGCAGATCTACCCTCGGGCCACTATTCACCTGAGTCTGCGACCTTTCACTTAACCCCCTGGGTTTCTCTCCCTCACACCCGCGGTCCCTCCCCCAACTGGAACAGTAACCGCGGAGAAGGAAAGAATGGCGCGGCTTACCGGCGGCGAGGGAGGTCCGGCGAAGGGCAGGGTTTGCTCGGGGAGGTTCTGGCGATCACGTCGAGGTACGGCTCGTCGTCGGGGATGGCCGGAATTGCCCGGACCACGGGCGCAGGCGGGCGAGCTCGTCGGCGGCGTGGGCTCCGGCCTATCCACGGCGGTACAGTTCAATCCAAGGGCATGGGAAGATTCATGGAGGTCTAAGGAGTCTAATCGTGCAAGGAATCGAAGAGAGACTCACTGTGTGCCTTGGTCCACGGTTGCCGGCGGGCGGGCGAAGTCCGGTGACCGTGTTTCGGCGCCTCCGGCGAAGTAGAGCCCGATTCTTGGCCCGGGGAGCTTCACTGGTGGGTGTACACTCGTGTCCGAGGGTTGGATGGGACGGTGGAAGGCTGGGCTGGCCGGTCTACGGCGGCAGTGGCTCGAGCGGCCGCGGGCACGTCGCGCACAGGCAGACGGCGGCGAACTGAGCTCCGGTGAGACTTGGGTGCGTGCAGAGGGGTACGGCCAAGGTTCTTGGGCGTTTTATAGGCGCGGACGCGGACCAGGGCGCTGGCTTGGCTCGGGCGCGGCGCGGGGCTCGCGGGGGCGCGCGCGGGCGTGTTCTGGCGCGGCAGAACGCGTCGAACACGTGGCGGTTTGTTTCTTCCAGTGTTCAAACGTCGACAGAGGTCGCAAACGTGCGAATCTTTGCAAAGGTTCGGCGCAGACCTCTTCCTGGCACCTAGGGCTGTCACTCAACTGTGAGAAGTCGGGGCAGATACGGCCTAGGGAGGGAGATCTTTGGATGCCAAAACAGGTGTGTCACACTGGGCACTTCGCGACAAAAGCCATGCCATGGCATGTCAAACGTCCGAGTCTCGGGCTCAACTTTTTCCAGTAGGTGCCCTAGGTAGTATGCCACATTTTTGGTATAGATCACAAGTGGGTTTGATGCCATCTTCAAGGTGAACACGGCTGGCCCTTAAACTAGGGTTAAAAATGGACTTAGAGAGGCATAGAGAGCTCTAGCTCTCTCTCCACTTAGTGATTTGATTTGGGGTTTTACCAGGGGCCTTTTTGCAATATTTCCCTCCCCTAATTGCTGGTTACAAAGTCACTTAAGGTTTGGGTAAAAGTTACTCATGTTTTGCACACTTGCTCACTCTCTTTTCCCTCCTTAACTAGGGTTTTGGGAGATAGGGTCTAAGAGAGGTCTAGGTTTCTTCTCCCTTCTCATCCAAAGTAGTGAGTGTGCAAGGATTAGAGTAATGCTTTTGGTTACTCACAATCCTTGGTTAACCTCTAGCTTTCCAAGGCCCTTATGCTTCTATTCATTAAGTTCTTCCACAGGGGCTTATACCCTTTGATAGCAAGGTGGGCTCTAGCCATGGTAACACCTGGGGTGTTACATATATCATAAAAAATAATATACTAAAAATATTACTACTGGCGGTTCACAACGAAAACCGCCAGTAGAAATGGCCTCCACAGTCTGTGGAAGCCATTTCTACTGGCGGTTCTCGATGACAACCGCCAGTAGAAACGATTTCTACTAGCGGTTGTCATTATCAACCGCCAGTAGAAATATCTCCTATATAAAGGAGCGCGCGCGGGGCCGAAAATTTCTCAAAGTCTTTGGCGCCCAGTCTTTTACACTCCCGCCGTCAGGCTGCCGAAATTTCGCCCCAGCGATCTTCTCCGCCGTGCACCGCCGTCGTCCCAGGTACGTTCCCCTCTCTCTCTCCCTTCTTCGACTTCGATCGCGCTCGGGCACGCTGCCGCCGCCGTGCACGCACCACCGCCGCCGCCGTGCACGCACCGCCTCCGCGCGCGTGTAAAAACCCTAGGGCGCGCGTCTCTGCAGAGAGTGAGAGAGAGGGAGAGGAGAGGAGAGAGGGAAAGGGAAGAGAGAGGAGGGATAGGGAAGAGAGAGGAGGGAGAGGGAAGGGAGAGGAGAGGAGAGAGGGAAAGGGAAGAGAGAGGAAAGAGAGAGGAGGGAGGGAGAGAGAGAGAGAGAGGAGAGAGGAGGGAGAGGGAAGAGAGAGGAGGGAGGAGAACAGAGAGGAGAGGAGGGAGGGAAAGGGAAGAGAGGAGTAGATCACCAACATCTCCGACGATGAAGATGAGGAGATCGATTGGACGACGCTGATAGACGACGAGGAGTAGAAAAGTAGAAATTACTATATATGTTCTAATCTTAGTATGATATTATATATAAGAACTTAGTATGATGGACGGCGTATTATGTAAGAACTTAGTATGATATTATATATATGTTCTAATCTTTTGTTCCAATCTGATGAAAGGGGTACACAACTCGATAATATTCGTACAACTCTCCCTCTCTCCCTCTCTATACGTTCTATACGACTCTCCATCTCTCTCTCTCTACGTCCTATACGACTCCTCTCTCCCTCTCTATATGTTCTATACGACTCTCCATCTCTCTCTACGTTCTATATGACTCTCCCTCTCTATACATTCTATACGACCCTCCATCTCTCTCTCTACGTTCTATACGACTCTCCCTCTCTATACGTAACTCGATAATATCCGTATCACAATATTAGGGGTTAGGGTTAGGGCTTAGGGTTAGTGTTAGTGGTTAAGGGTTAGGGTATTTGTTAATATGAATTTAATTATTGCTTATGTTAATATGTGTTAATATGTATTTGTATATATATAGCTCAATGAGTTCTCCAATCAAGGACCAAGGATTAGGGCCGGCCACATGGACAAGAGTGTTGCTCAAGAACAATCGAGCAGTGAAGGATATGAAATGCCTAGCGACCCTTTTCCTACCACTAGCATAGATAGGGCCGTTCGCCGTGAGTTGCAACGTGACCCTACTTATGATCCACAAGACCATGAGGTAAATTACACATCCTTAATTTCGTGTGTGTACCTAATTAATTAGCTGATTTCACAATGTCTATTACACATGCATGATTTCTTGTGCACTTTATTACATGAATAGGAGGTCTTGTCTCAATTTCGTGCGATGCTCGAAAAAGCTGCGGCACAATACCAAGACGCACCGGAACCGACCCAAGACGCACCCGAACCGACCCAAGGCGCTCCGGAACCGACCCAAGGCGCACCGGAAATCAACCGAGACAACCACCGAGAGGTCAAGGAAAAGGAAGCAGAGCGATCGGAACAGAGGTGACAGGGGGCTAAACAAGTTTCCTGACAAGACATATAAAATCGCAGACGTGAGCCCGAATGGTCAGCCCCTAGCTCCAGAAGAGGCACTGCCTAAGTTCTAGAATGCACTTGGGTTCTTAGTTAGAGATAATCTTGACATCACAATCCGACAGTGGAGAGATGTATCAGATGATGTCAAGAATCAAATGTGGAATTAGCTAATAACGAGGTTCGTTTTGCCTCGGGGTTCAGAAGAACTCGTGAAAAAATACACGATGAAGCAGTTTGCAATCAATTTCCAAAACTGGAGGTCTGAGATGAATACAAAGTTTGCAAAGAAAGACCTAGACCCGACGAAAAAATATAAAATCTCAGCAGGTAAGTGGGCAGTATTTCTAGAGCAGAGGAGCAGCCTCGCTAAGTGAGGCAAATTCGGAAATATCTAAGAAGAACAAATGCCACCACCATCTTGGCACATGTGGTTACAAGCGTCAGGTTCCTAAATGGAGACAAGAAGACGCCGAGAAGAAGGCTGCAGGGTTGCCGACGCTGTCCGAGCAACTTGGTGAAAGGACAGCTAATTGGATCCGTGCTACAAAACCAAGGGAAACTGAGTCTGGTGTATCTTTTGATGATCCCACTATCGAAGAAGCGGCAAAAAACATATATGCAATTGCAGCTAAGTAGAGCCAAGGAACATTTAAGCCGCAAAGGGAGAGAGACATTCTAACGGCTGTTCTCGGTAACCCTGAGCATCCTGGTCGTGTACGAAGAATATCATCTAAGGAAGGATGGAAGGAAGGATTCGGACCACAATGGGAAGGTCTGTACAAGAAACGTGATCGATACAAGGAAGAGATGGCGAATTATTTTAAGGAGGAGGCCAAGAAAGAGTTCAAAGGCCTGATGTCTGAAATGCTATCGAATCCTCCTCTAGAATTGATGCAGCAATTGGTGATGGCGAGTGCGATGTCTGTTCAACAGATGACCACTACACAGATGCAAATAATTCCAGCAGCTCAACCGCCGGCTTCCACCGAGGGTACGACCATCCCAAGCTCTATCGCGTCAACGGGAAATAAGGTCCGCTATCCAGTTGATGACATCACAAGGCCTGTTGCATGCACACTAGTTATAAGATATGGTATTAACAATCAGCGTACAAAGAAAGTAGCCACAGGCCTTGCGATCCCAGGACGCAAGTTCCATGGAAACGACATTCCAGAAGAATATTGCAGGGTAGAAGTGACTACAGTCGTCCAAGGATCCGAGGACGACATGCTAGACATCCCTGGGCCCGAAGGTATCGAGACACTTGGACAAGCTATCAAGAATTTTATCCTTTGGCCTCGAAGGGATGTCGAATTGGTTGATCCACCACGACAGCCGTCGTCGCAGGCCCATCCGTCTCCGCCTTCTCAAATTGTTGTTCCTATTATACATCCATCATCACCTCCTCAAACTTCACATGCTGCTCCCCATCCTCTTTCTGACCCTCCTTCTCCTCATCCTCATGGTGGCCCACCGTCTCCGCCACATACATCGCCCTTCAAAGATCCACCTTCTCCACAGCCATCAAGGGATCCACGACCATCAAAGAAATCTAAAGTTTCTATACCAAAATTAGTGTCCCCGTTCGAGAAGAAAAAGAAGAGTAAATCCACTACTAGCATAGCTCGTCTTTTGAAAGGGATTGGACGGAGCCTCACGTCAGACACTGTTGATTTGGTCGATCTCGAGGAGTCCGCAAAAAAGGCTGAGGCAATGGTCGCAAAGATAAAGAAGCCAACTAAGGCAGATTATAAAAACGTGCCTAAAAAATATGTGCCGGGCAGACCACTACTCACTTTTGAGAAACTAAGGAAGGTCCCGGCAAATATTAAAAGGTTGCATGATTGGTACATGCGAGCATCTTCAGTTGGCATCGACACCATCAGTGTCAATATACCAGCCCATGCTTTTATTGGTTCAAATCAAAATGCCTTTGTTGCATTCGAGGACATGTGGTTAATGATGAACCTTCAGAGACTCGACGTGCAACTTGTAACCATATTTGCATTGTAAGTGTCACTCATACTCCACATATATGTGTTATTATTAGTGAGTTGTATAAATTTTCAATATCTGACATGCACGTGTGCGTTGCAGAATGCAACATGATCAGCAGGAGATCCTTTATGGTACCAATCCCAATGCTAGTGCCAGTAAAAGGGTTGGGTATCTCAACCCAATAAAGATATGCGAGGATAGGCACAATTTTAGAATCGGAAAAGACAACGAAGCATTACAGGGACTAACGGACGAAGAAATTGAGGTGCGTATCCAGGATCTGAAGAAGGATTTTGAAGTAAGATACGCCACCTACATAGGACACGCAATGCTTCAATTTCAAGACAGGGAATCCATAGTGGCCCCGTACAACTTTAAGTAAGTGTGATTTTGCATAAATAAAATTAATAATTTCAATACACATGTATCACAAGTTTGATTCGTACAGGGACCACTGGATATGCTTCATCATTTATCCTAAGGTTGGAAAGGTGCTGGTGCTCGACTCCTTGCACACCGAGCCTTCGGCCTATTCAAAATTCCTCAGCATCTTAGAGCTGTAACCTTTTCTATGCATGCATCCTTATATCGATGAGAATTGTAGAATAACATGGTGATTCTATTTGAGATCACAGGGCATTTAGGTTTTATAAGCTACGAGGTGGAAATTACAACACGTCCAAAAAAGGCGTGCCACTAGACATCCATTATAACTGGCCGGTAAGTATGTGAATTTATGAATACATATCATACATGTACGTACATAGGACAATATTGCAACTAAATAACGAATCTCCCGTTATGTAGTGCCACAAGCAACCACCCGGATCGGTCCTATGTGGGTTCTACGTGTGCGAGTTCATGAGAATGAACGGACGATACATCACGAACCCTGGCAAGGTATTATTAGTAATAGTCACGTATGTATTTATGTCATTAAAGATACAAATGTGTTATTATTGAGTACAAAAACACTACCGGAATCAGAGCCTTTGCCGAGTGCCGGACGCTTTGCCGAGTGCCTTTTCTCGGGCACTCGGCAAAGACGGCTTTGCCGAGAGCCGCACTCGGCAAAGCTCGGCTCTCGGTAACGAGCGTCTTTACCGAGCGTAGGACACTCGGTACAGGTCCACACTCGGCAAATACATGTTTGCCGAGTGTCAAACACTCGGCAAAGGGGGCTCTCGGCAAAGGGCCGTCAGCGGCCGTCCCAAAGCTGACGGCCGTCAGTCTTTGCCGAGTGCCAACCGTTGGCTCTCGGCAAAGATGCTTCTTTGCCGAGTGCCGCGCAGCTGGCACTCGGCAAAGGAAGCTTTACCGAGTGTCTTATCCAGACACTCGGCAAAGTATATTTTTATTTTTTTGATTTTGTCTCCCAAACTTTTTGTGGTATGTTCCTACACTATGTAGACCTACATGTATCATTTGTGGACAATTATAACATAGTTTTCAATCGTTAGTAGATTTAGTTCGTTTTTTGAAATTCTTCGGAAAATTCAAATTTGAACTGCAGGTCACTCGAAACTTGGAAAACCGTGCATGAAAAAATGATATTCATGTTACTTAGCATAAGTTACGACCGATTTCAGAAGCGTACCGGAAACTTCGAGCAACATGCTCACTAAACATGGCCGTGAACTTGGTATCCACATGTTTAAAAATTGTATAAAACACAAACAAAGTCAGAAAATCATGAAACTTGTCCCCGTGTCATGATATCATATGTATAGGCTATGATAAAAATTTTAGAGTATTTGGAGAAAGTTGTGAGACACTATGTGTAGAAACCTTCTAGATTCACATTGAAACTCTATGATTTCATGTGTAGTCCTCTTAGGTTTCTACACATAGTGTCTCACAACTTTCTCCAAACATTCTAAAATTTTTATCATAGCCTCTACATATGATATCATGACACGTGGACAAGTTTCATGATTTTCTGACTTTATTTGTGTTTTATACAATTTTTAAACATGTGCATGCCATGTTGACGGCCATGTTTAGTGAGCATGTTGCTCGAAGTTTCCGGTACGCTTCTGAAATCGGTCGTAACTTATGCTAAGTAACATGAATATCATTTTTTCATGCACGGTTTTCCAAGTTTCGAGTGACCTGCAGTTCAAATTTGAATTTTCCGAAGAATTTCAAAAAACGAACTAAATCTACTAACGATTGAAAACTATGTTATAATTGTCCACAAATGATACATGTAGGTCTACATAGTGTAGGAACATACCACAAAAAGTTTGGGAGACAAAATCAAAAAAATAAAAATATACTTTGCCGAGTGTCTGTATAAGACACTCGGCAAAGCTTACTTTGCCGAGTGCCAGCTGCGTGGCACTCGGCAAAGAATAGGGAAAGAGTCTTTGCCGAGTGTCGCTCAGGGGACATGGAGATTAGAGGTGTTCCGGCTCTCATTTTTTTGGGTGATATACTGTGGAAGTAACTTAAGTTATGGGAAACAGGATTGCTTATAAGGGTGCTTAATTGGCCAATATCACTGTTAGCCTGCGTTTTATCCATTATCCCCAAATTAGGCTAATTGAAGTGAAATGATGTAATATTTATCGTTTTATCCATTATCCCCAAGATTAATAGCAACACTTGTGGCCTTTTGGTTCGGCGACTTTGTAAAACCCTTCGTTTCTTATGTGCCATCTCAATTTTGTACAAGAAATGTGTTTTCTCTTCTCCCTCACTGGGGCAGTTATTCAGGATATTTTAAGCTTTGGTTTATCTGCCTTGCAATGATGCGTGGGTTTGGCACCCTAATTCTGGCTGCAATGATGATCCAACACAAATAACAGTAAACACACACGCACAGTCCACAGAGCAGGTCGCGTGCGCCGGAACGTGTCTTTGGATTTCGCGCAGCATGCATCCCCGCGCCGCTCATGCAGAGGCCGATCGGGAACTGGAAGCCATTTCTGCCTCGGGAGTCGGTTCTGCAACCAATGCAGTGATGCAGAGGCCTATCCGGAACCGGAAAGGCGTTTATGCGTTATGCCTCGAGAGTCGAGACTCGGTTCTGCAACGGAAATGCACTTGTTTCTGACGCTTTCTGAAGAAATGCTACTGCCCTATTGCCGATATCCTTGCCTTTCATTGCATGTTTGAATTAGATTTTAAAAATCCGTATTCTGGGTAAAAAAATGTCTTTGTTTCTTTTTAGATTTTGAGCCTGTGCGTTGAATTCCTCTAGAATCTAGTGTCTGGATGGGATTGTAAGATTTTGAGGTTTCTTTTCTATCTGAATTCTTGGATCCTTATGGATCCAAAAACTACCCATACTCACGGTACCGATGAAATAACCTACCAAGGATCCACCGTTGCATTCTGTGATTTTGGTTTATCAAGCAGTTCTGTTTTTTACAAATCCTTGGGTTCGGAGTGCTAGAGTCCACCCTCCTGCGTTTGTCGGTCTTAATCAGTTTGCTGTCATTCGTCCATGTAGCCAATAGCTAGAGCCAGAGATTCTTGCGTTGGGCAAGCAACTACTCATGAGCCAGAGTAGGACTTTTGATTTGGCCTGATTAGACCTCTCGCAATCATGATTTATTACAGTAGTAGCAAAAACACTCGCACATCATCGGTATACAGCATGCACAATGTACGTTTCCAGAAAAAAAATAATATATTCCCAAATCGGTCCTTACATACATAGAATTTCTACTGTCAACGAATAACACTACATTCTCTCCTCAAGTTTTGATAGTATCAACAACGAGTTTTATAACGTTTTTCGAGACTGAGATGTCATATAAAAAATAAAATATAGATATAATATACTTTGCCGAGTGTCTGTATAAGACACTCGGTAAAGCTTACTTTGCCGAGTGCCAGCTGCGTGGCACTCGGCAAAGAATAGGGAAAGAGTCTTTGCCGAGTGTCGCTCAGGGGACACTCGGCAAAGATGGCTTTGCCGAGTGCCCGCGATCTGGCACTCGGCAAAGATTATTTTAAAATTAAAAAAAAACTTTGCCGAGTGCCAGATCACGGGCACTCGGCAAAGCGCCCTACATACAACGGCCCGCGGGCATCTTCTTCCTCACTCTCTCTCTCACTCACTCGCCTGCGCCGCGCCGCCGTTCCTCGCCGCCGTTCCTCGCGCCGCTCTCACTCACTCGCCTGCGCCGCGCCGCCGTTCCTCGCGCCCGCGCCGCGCCGCCGCCGTGCCCGCGCCCGCGCCGCCTCCGCGCGCCTCGCCTGCGCCGCCGCCGCCGTTCCTCGCGCCCGCGCCGCGCCGCCGCCGTGCCCGCGCCCGCGCCGCCTCCGCGCGCCTCGCCTGAGCCCCCTCGCCTGCGCCGCCGCCGCGCGCCCGTGCGCGCTCCCTCGCCGCCGCCGCGCGCCCGTGCCCGCGCCGCCTCCGCGCGCCCTCGCCCGAGCGCGCTCCCGTGCCCGCCGCCGTCGCGCGCCCTCGCCCGCGCGCGCTCCCGTGCCGAAGCCGCGCCCGCCGTGCCCGCGCTCGCCGTGCCGTTGCCCGCGCTCGCCGTGCCGTGCCTACGCTCGCCGTGCCGTGTCCGCGCTCGCCGTGCCGTTTCCCCGCCGTGCCCTTGCCCGCCAGGCGCCTCGCCCGCGACCCGTCGTCTCGCCCGCGCCCCGTCGTCTCGCCCGCGCCCGGCCCATCGCCTCGCCCGTGCCGAAACCTCTAAGGTGATTACTTGATTTATGTTATACGTGTATGATTTATATGAAATGATTAGTTTTAATATTAAGTTAATTATATACGTGCATGATTAGGTTAATATGTAGTATTGTGGATTGCCGGCCATCGTGCCGTTGAATTATGCGTGGATGTCAGCCATCGTGCTGATAGTTTTATTTGCAGGATTTTGAAACCTCCCCGTGCAGGGGAGGTGCTGCCGAAATTTTCTGTTGCTAGGCTTTTGTATTAACAGACTTGTGTTTCTTTTTTACAGAGAAGATACTTGTCTTCCTAGCCGCTGCGGGTCTCCCTGCACCGCGTCCCGTCGCCACTGCACCGACCCGCCACAGCCCCACTAGCCTGACTCCACCGCCACCCTAGGTATAACCTCTACATCCGCATCATGGTCGTAGATCACCTAACCCAGTTAGGCGTCTCCCGTTCGAAAGTGATACGGTGTAGATATGCAGATCTTTGCATATCTACAAATGTATCAGTTTCGAATTGTCCACGTTTTTTGGACAGCCCGCGGTTGCGTAGATGGTGTTAGTTTCATGCTCTACTCCGGTCTGAGATAGAGTTTCGGCGTCACCTCCCTGTTGTTCTCCGGACAGTACACTCTCCCTGCCAGGACGTGTATCCGGAGAACAGCGGGGAGGTGCTGCCGAAATTCTATCTCGGATCGGAGTAGAGCATGAAAACTAACTCCATCTACGCAACCGCGGGTGGGATTAGGACCTATCGTCACCTATTAGAAGGTAGGAACGTAGTGTACATGCATTACATGTCTATATTAAACTATACTCGGTTATATATGTTAGAGGATGGAGGACCGTGAGTGGATGTACACGGGCCGTAGAGGAAGGAACGATGTCACCACTGAATGGATTAGAAAGACCGATGATTTCGTGGAACGGGCATATGGCGAAGCTGCTAAAGGAGCGAGTCTAGTCCCATGCCCGTGCAGCAAATGTGACAACCGGAAAAGAAAACCAAAGAAGACCATGGTAGAACATATTTGGAAGAATGGATTTATGTCGGGCTATACTCGGTGGATATTTCATGGTGAAGCGCATCGTACGAGAGAAGAGGTGCTGAGACAACGTGTCGAGGATTATGACGCGGATGCGGGGGTAGCGGATATGTTGAACGACTATCAGGAGGCACAGTACACGGGAGGATGTATGGATGATGAGCCAGAGCCGACTGCAAAGGCATTCTACGACATGTTCGACGCGGCACAGAAGCCCCTTCACGGCCAGACAAAGGTTTCTCAACTGGATGCCATTGGGCGTGTAATGGCGTTCAAGTCGCAGTACAGCATCAATAGAGATGCATTCGATGGCTTGTTGACAGTTATTGGGAGTCTGCTTCTGGATGATCACGTTCTGCCAAAGAGCATGTACGAGGCACAGAAACTACTTCGTGCACTTAAGATGACGTATGAGCAGATTCATGCTTGTCCGAAGGGCTGCGTGCTATTTAGGAAAGAATACGCGGAGGCAAAGTACTGTCCCAAGTGTAATTCGTCTAGGTTTATGGAGGTAGACTCTGGTGATGGACAGAAGAGGCAGCTCGACATCCCCTTGACAATCCTACGACACCTTCCGTTCATACCGAGGATCCAGCGTCTTTACATGACAGAGGAATCCGCGAAACAGATGACATGGCACAAAAATGGAAAACGATACAATCCTGACAAGATGGTGCACGCGTCAGATGGTGAAGCATGGAAACACTTTGATGACATTCACCGTGAGAAAGCCGAAGAGGCTCGTAATGTACGTGTTGCGTTGGCCACAGATGGGTTCAATCCCTATGGAATGAGCGCTGCCCCGTACACATGTTGGCCCGTGTTTGTTATCCCAATCAATCTCCCCCCTGGTGTGTGCTTTCAAAGGCAGAATATATTCGTGTCGTTGATAATTCCCGGACACCCGGGGAACAAAATGGGCGTGTACATGGAGCCTTTGATCGATGAATTGGTACGTGCCTGGGAGGAAGGGGTATGGACATATGACCGAGCTACGAAGACAAACTTCAGAATGCATGTTTGGTACCAGTACTCCATGCATGACTTACCGGCGTATGGGCTATTCTGTGCCTGGTGTGTTCACGGTAAATTCCCATGCCCAGTTTGCAAGGAAGCTCTCAGGTTCATTTGGTTGAAAAAGGGTGGCAAATATTCGTCCTTCGATAAACATCGACAATTTCTTCCTGCTGACCATCCATTCCGCCTAGACATCAAGAACTTTACGAAAGGTGTCGTAGTGACAGACCGCCCACCTGCAACGATGACTGGTGCCGAAATTCGTCAACAGATAGATGGGCTCGTGGACAATACAGAAGGTGGTTTTGTGGGATATGGTGAGCAGCATATGTGGACACATAAGTCTGGCTTGACTCGGCTCCCCTATTATGATGACCTGCTCCTTCCACACAACATTGACGTGATGCACACTGAAAAGAATGTTGCTGAGGCACTGTGGGCAACAATTATGGACATTCCTGATAAGTCAAAGGATAATGTGAAGGCAAGAGTGGATCTGGCAGCGTTATGTGATAGACCAAAACTAGAGATGAAGCCGCCAAGTGGCGGAAAGACGTGGAGAAGGCCTAAGGCCGATTTCGTCCTAAGCAGGGCCCAGAGGAAGGAAGTACTTCAGTGGATAAAGATGTTGATGTTCCCTGATGGATATGCAGCTAACCTGAGTAGGGGGGTGAACTTATCTACTATGCGAGTCTTAGGGATGAAGAGTCATGACTTCCACATATGGATTGAATGGATTCTTCCTGCGATGGTTCGAGGCTATGTCCCTGAGCATGTCTTGTTCATATTATGTGTTCAAAATCATAATATAAACTAATACTTTTTATTTATCACTTGGACAGGTCTTGGACGGTTTTGGATTATGCTGGGGGTCATCATCGCCCCCCCAATGGCATCCTCGGCCTGCTGTGCAGGGAACACTTCCCTGGACTTGTGGAGTACGCCGGAGTGACGGGCCCAGCCTTCACCTTTGACCACTACGCCGTCGCCCCCGATGCAGTAGACCGGGACGGCAGGGAATTCAATAACAAGGCGGAGCGGGTGAAGCAAGAGCTGTGGGTAAGTCTTAGTATAATGTAAAATATGTCGCATTCGTTGCAAATTCTTGAAATAATGTATGGATACATCGTTTTTGTATGCAGGATTTCTTCAGATGCGATGCTGGATACGAGGCTAGGGCGGATGTGGTGGCCACCACGAGCTGTAAGAAGCTCGTCGTGGACATGCACTATGAGGCCCGCATCCAGGCCATCATCACCTACCACGGCTCCGTCCTTGGGGAGAAGGTGACCAAAACTCAAGCCCGAACCATGTCGTTGACCAGGGAGCAGTACCTGCAGGTAAAGTCATGCATGTTTGGTACCAGTACTCCATACATGAATTTTATTTTATCTTCTGATATGCACTTTACGTGTTTACTTTGCAGATGATTCCACATTGGTGCGCCGCACATCCTCTGTGCTGGGAGCAGATGGTGGATAGGTGGTGTTCGGCTGAGTGGGACGAGGCGCACACAGCTAGCCGGGAACGGCGTTTGATGATGCAAGGCCCCTCCCACCACCAAGGCAGCCGGAGCCTGGGCCAATATGCCGAAGCATGGGTACGCCACCTTTTTTATTTAGATATATAGCACTAAGTTAGATATTATTTCTAACTATCTCGTTGGTTTTCGTTGCAGTCGGCGTCACATGGTGGAAGGCCTTGCTCCACCTTCTCGGCCTATGCTATGGCCCATAAGGGTAAGGCGACGTCCGACGTCACCTACAACCCGGATGACGGGCCCGAGGCCTACACCAACCCCGCCGTCTACAGCCGCCTCCATGACTACACCGCCATGGCGCAGGAGGTCCATGGCCCAGACTATGATCCGAGCACCCAGCCGATCGACACCGATGTGCTCATGAGGGTCGGAGGAGGCAAGAGACATGGGCGGTACTGGATTGCCGACGGGGCAATCGACTCGTCCTCCACTCCCACTCTGTCTCAGGTGAGAGCAAGGAGCACGGGCTCGAGTCCAGCCATACGACCTCGGCACGACAGCTCACAGCATCGCATACAGCAACTCGAGGTTAGTGTAACTCGTCCTTCCTTGAGTTATATACCTACTCTTTGAGTTACTATAACGTTGGCTTGTAATATTACAAACCCAACTAGAAGAAGAGAGGAGGGAACGTCGCGAGATGGAGGCGAGGATGATGGCGGAGCGGGAGGCGGAGCGCCGGGCAGATCATCAGAGGATGGCGGAGATGTTCCAGTACATGCAGAGCCTTGGCGCCGCACAGGGCATCGCTCCGCCACCTCCATTGTTCCCTCCAGTTGACCCTGCTCTCTTCCACACTCCTGTGAGTATCAAAATTGTAGTTAGATGTTTGTAATGCATCTGGTATAACACATGCAATCTCTTCTCTGTGCAGGGCCAATCTGGGGTGGCATCCAACAACCCTCCGGAAGGGTTCAGCCCAACGCAGCCCCGGTCAAGCCGCCCACCTCCATGAGTGTTGTGTTTTCATTGTTTTAGACTTCTGTACTTGTGAATAATACTTATGTCTGTGTTTGATACTTATGTGAGAGCTTGCGACGTTAGAGACTTATGTTTGTGTTTGATACTTATGTTGAACACTTATGTTTGTGATGGATATTTATGTTTGTGGTGACGGTTTTATGTTTGTGTTGGCTATTTATGTCTGTGATGATATTTATGATGTATATATGTGATATATATGTGATATCTTCTGTTTGTGTGGATGGAATACAAAAAACAAATAAAAAAGGTATATACCGGTCACTTTGCCGAGTGTAACACTCGGCAAAGAGGCTCTTTGCCGAGTGTCAAGGTCATAACACTCGGCAAAGAGCACAGACCTGGGCACCGGCTTAGGTTCTTTGCCGAGTGTTACGTCCCTGGCACTCGGCAAAGAGGTCGGCTTTGCCGAGTGCCACTCGGGACTCTCGGCAAAGAACCTGACATGGGGACCCTCCCTGGCGGGTTCTTTGCCGAGTGTCCCAAGTGGCACTCGGCAAAGATGGATTATTTGCCGAGTGCTGCACGGAAGACACTCGGCAAAACTAACTTCTTTGCCGAGTGTCACATGGGACACTCGGCAAAGCCGCCGTCTCCGTCACTCGACGCTGTAACGGCTGCTTTTCTTTGTCGAGTGCTCTCTGGCACTCGGCAAAGATCTTTGCCGAGTGCCCGATAAAAAGCTCTCGGCAAAGAAGGCTTTGCCGATGCACTGTTCGCCGAGCCTTCTTTGTCGAGTGTAACACTCGGCAAAGGATTTGCCGAGTGTTTTGAACGCTTCGCCGAGTGCTTCAGGCACTCGGCAAAGCGACTGATTCCGGTAGTGAAAGATGATGTTTATAAACTTCCTTTACAGCAATTTCAATAAGGAAGCCCGGAGAACTTGACTGAAGGTGCATTGTATGGCATAGTTGAGGACCTGTGCACATTCATATTGAAAGAGGTCATTCCCGCAGAAGGTAAATATCACGATGCTTCCGGAACATTAGCTTTGCCAGAGTTTAGAATACTAACAGAAATTAGTAGACTATCTCTTAGCCGAGATAGTTATTAGAGCTTAAGTGAAAACTTTGATGTATATAATGTGTGATGCATACATGGTTGTAAACAAGACTTTGATGTATATAAATGTATGATAGAATTTAATTCCATGTTGCTTTTAATATCAATACTACATGTTTATCAATATCAATATATATATATATATGTTTGTGTGTGTAAATATATATAAATTTCAATACTGATTGAAAATTTAAAAAAAGGCGGGAAAACTTCCACTGGCGGCTAAATAAAAAACCGCCAGTGGAAATGCTATTTCCACTGGCGGTTTGGCGGTTTGCTTAAGAAAACCGCCAGTGGAAATGCTATTTCCACTGGCGGTTCTAGAATAACTGCCAATGGAAATGGCTATTTCCACTGGCCCCTAGCACTGGCGACACTGAAAAACGCCAGTGCAAACAGCTCTAGAACCGCCACTATAGAGCCTCTGTGTACTAGTGGATCACATGGCATGGCATATGACGACACTAGACACACGGACGTGGCTAAGAGGAGAGGTTCTAGATTGGGCTTGACCGATGAGGACGTCGGTCTTCTAAGGGGGTGGATTGTGATATCATGGCCCCTGGGATGGTGATGTCTTAGCCCAAGTCTTATTTAAATTAATAGAGTATTCATACCAACAAGGTGCATCTTCTTTTTCGGAAGCCTATCTCGAAAGAATCTCCAAGTTAAGCGTGCTTGGCTTAGAGCAATTTGGGATGGGTGACTGACCGGAAAGTTTTTTCGGGTGCGCATGAGTGAGGATAAAGTGCGTACAAAAGACTTATGTTGGTCTGTGGGGACAATATATAATCCTAGAGAGCTGCCAGGAGTAAGTACCGCCGGTCCAGGGATTGGACGGGGTGTTACACTCTTTGCCGAGTGTTACACTCGGCAAAGAAACTCTTTGTCGAGTGTCAAATATAAAACACTCGGCAAAGAGCTTCCTCGCCGAGTGTTTTCTTTTACCGAGAGTTTTTTGCGTGGCACTCAGCAAAAAGCTTCTTTGCCGAGTGCCCGAAAAAACACTCGGTAAAATATTTATAGGGCGAAATCTAGGTGCCGTTGACGAACACCTCCATTCTACGCACACGCAGACCGTCCGACCAACAGGCATGGACCGTTAGGCGCAGCATAGGAAACCCTGCTCCTGTTTTCAGGTCGTGTACCGTTCGCCCCTAGGCCACGGACTGTCTGTGCCGCTGTAGAGAACCTGCCGAGCGAAACAAGTCTCAGATGTTTGATGTTCGGATCGGCGCCAATACCAGAAAACTAAAATGCCTTGTAATATGAAATGGAATGAGAAATAAGTAAAATAATTAAGGTCCGCACACAGTGAAGATAATCTTCTTCTATTTTAGTTAAGTGTCATTTATTTACTTGTATATTCACGGAATATATCCATAAGACATTCTGACACCACCACCTGTAATTACCTCATTTATACTAATTAACTATACGTGTACGTGTCCCGTGTTGAATTATATGACATGTGATACAACAAGAACGTAAGTAATAACAATCAACAGAAGGGAGTACGAGCAGGGGTGTGCGTTTATTGGATGCTCATATTCTTCATACACTGTCGCAGTTGGTTGGCTGGAAGGACAGCACCGATTTGTCCAGGTCGTACCGGATGTGGTAGTCCATCTGCATGATGTTGCCAACAATGGACATTTCGCTGGGCGACTTCTGCACGAGCCAGCAGCTGACGCCGTCGTTCACCGCTCCGAAGTAGTTCTCAGTCTTGAGTGCCATGTCGCCGCCGTCGAAGTGCAGCACCATGGACGGGAAGACGGCGCCGCCGGACGTCTGGAAGCAGACATTGTACCCATCCGTGCCCGGGACCCTGGTGAGGTTCGTCGTCTGCGACAGGAGCCCCGCCTCGGCCAGCGTATAGGCCGGCTCCGCCAGGAACGTCAGCGTGGTGCCGGAGTCGAAGATTATGCCGTGTCTCCCAGTTCCGGGCGTCTTCGCGGCGCCGATGGAGATACTATCCAGGTTCACGGTGTAGAAGGTGGACGTCTTGAGGTTGACAAGCGGCGTGGACTGGACGCCGGGGCCTGTCAGAGCGTCGGCGCCGAACAAGAGAGGGCTCGACGTGGACGGATCGCTGGTGAGGCAGTAGGAGAAGGCGCCGACGTTGAGCTGCCTGACGAGAGAGAGCTTTCCGCGTCCGAGCCCGACGAGGCCGGAGCCGGAGCCGTACCCGCCCTCCGACATGGTGGTGCAGCCGAAGCCAATGCCTTGCACGGCGTCGCTGCCGAGCGTGAAGGTCTCGCTCCCCATGTATCCCTGTGTGTAGTGGTGCGGATCACTGGAAAGGCCGTAAGAGTAGCGGTAGGAGCACACCGCGCCGCGGGCACGGGCGCCGCCGCACGACGCCAGCGACTGGGACTCCAGCGTGCGGCAGAGAGCGCTGGAGCACGGCAGCTTCGAGAAAGACGACGACTTGGTTGGGTAGTAGGAAGCGGAGCCCCGGGGCGCGCACCGCTTGCACGCGCCGCACTTGGCCCAGATGAGGTCGCTGCCGGTGTCCGCGAGGGCCGACAGCGTCTGCGGCGGCGTGCCCATGGAGAAGGTCATGTCGTATGCGCCGCCGCCGCTGTCCATCTGCAGCGGGCTCTGCGCGCTCCCTGCAGAGGCTGCGCCAAGCCGGGTGGCGAGGATGGAAAGCCGTTCGCGGGACCTGTGCGCGGCCCGAGTAAAGTTGATGGTCGGTTCGTGGCGGGTCATGGTGGCACGGAAGACTGGGTGTTGGGAGTAGGCCGGACGAAGGGTGAGGAGGAAGGAGATCATCGTGAGAACGAGCATTATGGATGACCTTGTCGTCATTTCTGGACACCAAATGATTTCTACCTGGTCGCTCTGATGATGAGGATGATGATGGCTAGGTACGAGAGCATATGTTTATATATATAGATTCAGGAGTCCACGAAGAGACCGAGTGTGTACAATTTTACGCGCTTTACAAAAAGAGACCACGTGCAGCGTGTTATCTACGGCATTATTTGGAAAAGTGCGCGGACACAACTATGGAACGAGGAAATATAATCCTTGTAACGACATCGCTGATATATTAACTCGCAGAACACGCTGGGCTATCTTATGGAAGCAAGTTTCTAAATCTACTACTATATATAACTGCCGTGTTATTTAATTTTTAGGTATAGTTGTTTGTATAGGGTAAAACGACTATTTGCATGCACATATGTACTCCGTAAGATCGAGTACAATTTAACCGCTATTTGCATGTTATATCTCGATTTGGTCCGCTATTAGCTATTTAAAAAGGTGATGGCTAAGTGTCTTGGCCGGCTATTTAACACTTTGAGTGCGAAGCTGTGTGTATTAGTACCTAAATGCTATCATTTTTATTATTTGTTTAAGTAATTAATATTATTCCATCTTGACTAACACCCTCAGATAATACTATCTTCCCTTTCACATATTTGACATTTTTTACCACTTCATCTGTTTCAAAATATTTGACACCACCCTGCCCTTTTTTGGCCTATCTTTCTACTTCTAACCCTATAAAAGTACTAAGGAATGTTCCCTACAACACTTGAATATAACTTTAAAAGGGCATTTTCTTTGATTCATAAAAAACTTGGTAAATGCAATGTGCCTTGGTCAAAATTGCCAAAGTATATATCTAGAAACGGAGGGTAGTGTTTTTTAGTCAGTGCGCATGGGGTGTTATGGACAAATAATATTGTATACAATGAGAAGATTGGATTGTTGAGCATCATGTTTGGCACTTGGTCACGGACGAACGGTCCGACCCTATGGCTCGGACGGTCCGTGCCTTTGCCACCAAATAAGCACGGACGAAAGTACTTATCTCATGCGTGATTATCATAAACTATTCGTGGGAAACTGTTGGATCTCTCCTAGGAGCAGATCCAGACCTCTTCCCCTATAAATATAAAGAGGTACAGTCGATTGAGAATCCCGTAATACATTCCAATCAAACAAATCTGTTTAGTTACCTTTCTTTACCATTCCTGCCCTAGGACTATATGTAACATAGTTCTAGTTGCAGCTTTTCGCATATCCACATCCACCCCTATTTGACTCTACGTCATATAGACCTGTCTTGGATGGCATGTCGACCCTAAGACGACCCTAGGATCTTACCCCTTTGGGGGCAAGATCCAGTTCAGCCATTCAAGATACTCTTCCTCGACTTGATTTCCTAATTACTAGGTGACTCTACATCGCCTAGGGACGCTCCGGATGGTCTACCTGTAAACCCTAAATATTGCTTCAAGAAGATTAGTTAGATCTTTTATTATTTGAGGAATAAATTTAGAGTTTATTTGAGAATGTATTTTATTTTTTAGACATGTTACTTTCCACTAAAATACTAAATAAAAACCCTAAGTTATGCATCATGTTGGACTTTTGAATGTGCTTCTAACTTGATTAGGAATTTACACTCAGATTTGAATGCAAGTTGAAAATAGCAATTCAAAATAAAGAAGGAAAAAAACAAAGAAGCTCTCTTAGCGACATGGGCCGAAACCGACCCAATTCCCCATCTCACCGCGCTGGCCTAGTAGGGCATTAGCGCACCGACATGCAGGTCCCCACTGCCAGCCAACCCCCACCGCACTTGCCTTCCGCGCCTCTCTATGCTGGCGCGCGGGCCCTACATGTCAGTGCCACCACACTCTCTCGCATGCGCCAAGACTCGGTGGGTGGGCCAAAATCAGCCAGACCACTCATCCCGTCGCCGTGCCAGCCCATCCATTCACACGGTGCCAACAGGTGGCTCCCAAGTGGCATTCTCACATTTAGTTTCACGAGGATAGATCTCACGTGTGGGCCAGTCCTGTCATGTTCTCCTCCCCCCACGTCGTAGCTAGCGTAACTGAATTCAGTTACGAATCTGGTGGATCTCCTTGATTCGGTCCCAATCCTCCCAGGCTCTCTGTTGTTCTCGGGCTGTATATATATGGAGGCCCCACAACCACCCTTGTCCATCCACAAAGCCATTTATGAGAACTTCTATCACCGAGATCAGAGTGAGAAAGAGAGAGAGGGTGAGTGGCCGCTGCCGATAATCCTCCTCCGTGGCCCCACTCGGTTCTCGAAGTCGAGCCTAGGGTCTCCATCGCGCTAAGCGAAGGGTTCCTGAATATTCGTCGTGTAGCATTAGCAGACGGGGCATCGGGAATTCCTCATCGGCATACACGCAGCCCCTCACAACATCCCTATCAACTGCTTCGCCAAAGTCTTCATGTTATTTTTTTGCCTGGATGTAACCCAATGATGAGTGCATTATCACCAGCTGCCTCCTTCGTCCTAGGACTGCCTCCCTATGATCAAGTCCCCATTAAGAAACCCAAATTCCCAAGGCAAGACATGCAACAAAGGGACAAAAGGGAGGGGTCCGAAACTTGTACCATCAATAGCATGGCCCCGGAGACGAAGCATATATACTAAGAACCCTAAGGGGCTTGGTAAGTGACCCTAAAGCTATAAGCAAGCTGCCTTTGTATCTTTCCATTTACTTTTGCAATTCTTTTCATCATTTTTACAAGTCAAAACAATAATGATTCAGTATCTTCATGCCCAACAGTGTGGATAATGAAAAGCTCCGAAGTGGTTCCTAAGGGAATGCAGAGCTATGTTTTATTTCACCTAAGTAATGGTCAAAAAGCTCTATAGTCGTTCCTAAGGGAATGCAAAGCTATGTTCCGTTTTACATAAGTAATGGTGAAAAACCTCTGAAGTCGTTCCTAAGGAAATGTAAAGCTATGTTTTATTTCACCTAAGTAATGGCGAAAAAGCTCCAAAGTCGTTCCTAAGGGAATGCAGAGCTATGTTCTGTTTCACCTAAGTAATGGTGAAAAAGCTCTGAAGTCGTTCCTAAGGCAATGCAGAGCTATGTTTTATTTCACCTAAGTAATGGTGAAAAAGCTCTGCAGTCGTTCCTAAGGGAATGCAGAGCTATGCTCTGTTTTATCTAAGTAATAGTGAAAAAGCTCCGAAGCCGAGAGTTGTGTTTTGTTTTACTCGAAGTAATAACGAGAAAAATGCCGAAGTCACCACCAAGTGGATACAAAGCCGTTACATTCAAAAGATACATATGCACGTTTTCTTTTGAAATCTGTGAAAAAGAAGGGAAGATGTTTTTCGCCTTCGGCTCAAAACACATGATAAAGATTTCACACATCTCAAAATAAAAAGGAATAAAAGTTGAAACATAAATGCAAATATATTACAAAACAAGCGGAAGAAGCTTCGGCAGGGGTTATAAACTTTGAACTATTACAGTAAAACAAAATTGTTCTTTACAACAAATCAGTTCTCTGGGTCGCTTCGCATGGCTTCTTCGTAAATTTGTTCACAGAACTTCAAGATCTTATCATCTTTAGCCTTCTCTATGGCTCTGGCGGAGATGGCTTCGGCTTCAGCAGCAGCATCATTGGCTTCAGCTTTGGTATGTTTCACCTCAATCACAACCTAAGAAGTGGAAACTTTTAACTAATGTTAGAAAGCAATCATTCAATACAAGTTTGTAAGAATTTAAAAAATGGAAAGTTAGAAACCTTCGGATTTTTTGACTTGAAGCTTTTTCTAATATCCATAGCCTTTTCAGCTGCTTGCCTTGCCTACAGGAACTTTTTGCAGTTAGCATAAGCATAACACGCGAAGGAAAAAATAGATGTGACGAAGCATGTATCTTTTTCCTGTTCTCCATGGATTCTTCGATGCTTAGCTCTTTTCGATCCCTTATCTAGATCTCAGATAGAAATTTCTTTGACCATTCCGAAGCCTCGACATTTGACCATCGGACATCGTCACGAGAGACTTTGAAATTGGGGTCTGTGCAGGTTTTCACGTGTTTGCAACCGGACTTTATGTAATACCCAAAGTGTATATAATGAGAATATAGTTGATCTCCTTACTTGTGTGTCATCTATTCATTATAACAAGAGAATAACTATATTTAAGAATGAGTAACTAAAACAAATGACACATAAATGATGTATGCATCATGCTGAGTTTTACTTGATTGCGCATTAGTGGATAATAAAATAAAAGTGTCAATAACAATGTATTAATGGGTCCATAGAATCTAAACCCTAGTTTGAAAACAAAACCATGAAAATAGAGAAGGAAAGAAAGAAATATTGTACAACACAAAATAATTTTATAAATAAATAAATTGATCACATTTTGGGTATGTTCAAATTGTATATTTAATCTGAGGATAATTTACCACAGGATTTGAATTTAAAATTCAAAATGAGAAGGGGAAAATCAGAAAAGAAGAAGAAAATAAAAAGAAAATAAAAAAAGAAAACCAAGCGCGGTACTAATCTCTGAACCCGGCCCATCTGACTTCCCCTCCGCATGGCCCGGTCCTTCTCTCCGTGCGGTGGCACTGACACCCGGACCTACCTGCTAGCCTCACGGATTTTCCTTGCGCATGACGCCACGTTCGGGATCACTGACTATTGGGGCCCACTCGTCAGCCACATAGTTGTGTCGTCCACCATCCTCGTCGTGCCGTTGTGCCGTGCCCACCTTCGCGGATCTCGGCTGCGTGGGTTGGCTCGTTCCTCCCTACGACCGTGGACATGTCCCGGGTATAAAACCCTCCCAAGTTGCGCCCCTGTGACCAGTTGACGCGTAGAGCCTATCACCACCACGAGAGATCGGGAGTCGTGGGTATTTGGGGCCGCTGCCGTCACCTCGCCTCCGTTCGTGGCTCTAGTCCGTCAGTGGGTCATCACGGGAGCTTTGGTGCGCGTAATTGGAGAATCGGGATGGTACTACCGCGGCAATTGCTCGCCGTTGCACTGTCATTCGCCGCTCGTCGGTGACCAACACTCTGCGCGACAAATTTCTTTAGTACGAAGGCTCAATCATGTTCGTTGTCATCCCTGTATCACGTAGAAGCGAGCGGATTGGAAACTAGGGCACTTACTCACGAGTTTTAGGCATCTCCGGCGAGATTCACCGTGGAAGCCGGCCACCGCCGTCGTGTTTCATCGCCAATGGGGACGGACGATCCCTAACGTCGATCCATCGACGAACGGTTGTGATTAGACGCTAAATACCGGTTCGGCAGAGGTGTGTAGAACCGTTGGATCTCGAGCGTGTGGTCGGATTAGATTCCGGCTCTGGTAGCTCGTCTGCCATTGATTCGCAGGTGTGTGGCCACGATTTGAACTAACGTAGCGTAGCGATGAGTGAAATCCTGACCGCTGAGTATCCATCTGATGGTCGCGGTTGGATCGGGAGACTGATGTCTCGGAACCATCATATCTGTATCCTGCGAAGGAGTACCGGTTCGAGTTAATCTAATATGGGCCCTAGGGTTCTGATTGGACGACTCACATTCAGCCATACCCCTTCGCTGCGCTCACATTCTGAAAAGGCCCCTCAGTTTTTAGAGAAACAATCCGCCGTCCATTGCAACAGTGGACTGAGTCTAGGAAAATTTTACACGCTCGACCCTGCGCTTTCCAGTATTTGACGCGCAGTCCAGTCAGTAGTAAAACATGAGTAATTTATTTTTAAATGATTTTAAATGTAAATTAATTACTAGAATTTGTGTAAATCCTAGAAAATTCATATTAAGTCCAAATTGGTCCATTTCAGTTCCTATAATTTTGTATTAATATTGTCTATAACTCAATAACACTGTTTTAATATGAAAACTATATTAAAGTTGATCTTTTATTTAATCTTGTGTCAAACACATAAAACCTTTGTAAATTTGTAACTTAAAATCTGTAACTCCGAATTTAGTGATTCTTTTTCCTATGATCTCATTTGAATGTGTAGATTATTAATATGTATTTTGTATACATCTTTGGTGTGATGTTAATTTTGTCTTTGTACTATGCTTGTTTGTATTATGGTGAGTAGAAGAGCCAGTGGCCGAGGATCCGGGTGTTCCGCAGGTAGAAGTTGCTGAGCAGGAGCTCACTGAAGGCAAGTTGTTCTCTTGACCACTTTTATTACCCAATAATTTTATTTATAATCATTTATTCCTGCATAGGTTTAATTTTGATGGGACCCAATAGGTCACCCTAGTCTGGTTATCTTTTTACCTTGTTCACCCCTGAATTATTTGGATAGTTTTGCTATTGCTCTATATGGTTACAATTATACTGTTATTTTATTTATTGTTCATGTCAAGATCATTATTTTTAATTGGAACATGGAGCTTAACTTGAGAAACACGTGCCACCACAAGGGTGGAATGGGACGCCCTTGGCTGACTAACTAGGAAAGCTAGTGGAGGACTACCTTACCCGATAGAAGCAAGGGCAGTAGTGGAGTAGGTGTGTAGGGAGGTTCTCGGGTTGATTTTGCTACGATGGGGATCAGACGGGGGTGTCCTGCATTGCTCTTCCAAGAAACTGTAGCGGGTTTTCTGAAGCTAGTGGAACTTTGTAAAGGCATCGTACTGTTAACCTGCCTCGCTTCCTTGGTAGAGGTGTATGGGACCCATACAACCCCGTGGCAGATGGGTAACATGACTTGTGGGTACAGGGTACAACCTCTGCAGAGTGTAAAACTGGTGTACTAGCCGTGCTCGCAGTCATGAGCAGCTCAGGACTCTCGCATGATTAAATTATAGAACTAAATTCAATTTGTCATTTGTATTGCAAGGGATTTATTATTATTTTTGTTCTATTATTAATATGGTTTGATATTTACTTACATTTAGTAAATGCTAATAAAATTTGACCAACTTATTAAAAGCCATGCTCAACTTTAACCTCTATTATTGATCAGCCTTACACATCACATAAACTCCCACCTTTGGTGAGTTCATGCACATTATTCCCCACAACTTGTTGAGCTATGATCTTTTGTGAGCTCACACTTGCGATATATAACCCCCCCATAGGAGAAGAACAGGTGGCCCAGGAGGAGCCGCACAACGAGGAGTACGATTTGATCTAGGTGGCATCTCTCAGTCGACTTTATGGCGCCATGGATGGACATTAGTTCGCTTTATATTTATCTTTTATTTTGTAAGACTTCCACGATGTAATAATTACTTTATGATATTGTGACATTTATCTCTATACACTCTGTTATTATATGTGTTGTTCTTCCTTGGCGCACATATGAGACGCACCCGGCTTTATCCCTTAAATCCGTGTGTGACAGAAGTGGTATCAGAGAAAATGTTGACTGTAGGACGAAACCTAGATAGAAATGGATAAAACCCTTACCTACTTACCTTACTCTAATTCTTTCTATACTTATCTTGATCCTGTCTCACCTTTTGTTGTTCTACTCTGATTACTCTTATTTTTTCCACTCTAAGACAAGATGGATGTCACACCTTGAAATCCTACATTTATGACCTTTTTAAGAGATAGGAGACCTAAGACAAAAATTAAAATTATTTTCTCTATTTAAAAATGTTGGTTGATTGTTCTAATGATAAATGCCTAATTTGCTTCTTTAATTGATTGAAATAGTGTAGTCGGACATCTTAGCATGTACCATCATAAGGTAATGTATTAGCTTTAGTAGGTGACACACTAATCTACTTAGCTAATAAAACCCCCAAAGTAACATGTCTCGTAATTACTCGTCTTGTCTACAATTTTTTCTTACCATGTGTTTCTAACTTAGATGGCCAATACCAGGAAGAGAGGCAAAACTAATCTACCTGCCAACCCATTCAACTAGAGGGTGCTTAGACAACAGTAAGCCGAGATGAATCCTCCGAATCCTCCACCAACGGGACTGATCTAGTGGTTGCAGCTCAGATGCAGATGCTGCAACACATGGCGAACACGAAGCAGGATATGCAGGCGCAGATGCGACACGAGTGTCAGGAGATGCGCCAAGAGAGGCAGGAGATGAGGGAGGTGATGCGCCAAGATCGAATGGTGCGACAACAGCAAGCACCATTGCCTCCACCACCACCAGTTCCACCCCAAGACAAGCACCGGGAGTTCATGAGCCACAAGCCACCGACATTCGCCAGCTCTCCAGATCCTCTGCACGCTGATGATTGGCTGAAGTTAGTGGAGAAGATGTTGATTATTGCACAGTGCTCTGACAGGGAGAAGGTTCTCTATGCTTCTGGTCGACTTACTGGTCCTGCTGCTGATTGGTGGGATTCCTACACTGCTGTCCATGATGCTGCTGATACCATTACCTAGGTAGAGTTCACTACACAGTTAAGGAACTATCACATACTTGTTGAACTGATGAAGATAAAGAAGAAAGAGTTTCTGTTTCTGAAGCAGGGGAGCATGTCAGTCAGCGAGTACCGCGACAGATTCATTCAGCTCTCCAGATATGCATCGGATGAAGTGGCTGAAGATGAGAGGAAGTAGGAACACTTCATTGAAGGACTTAATGGACCTCGGCAGTATGCACTAGTGGCTCACTCCTTTCCGTCATTCCAAAGGCTGCTTGACAAGGCCCTGGCTATTGAGCACAAGCGTGTTCAGCTGAGGGATATGAAGAGGAAGGTGATCACCTAGGGTCAGGGGAGCAGTAGCGTTCGTCCTCGCTATGTTCCACCCCAGGGTACACCGGTTTGCACTGGAGGAGGCCAGCGCCTAGCTCAGTACACACCACAGGGGACTCCACCAACTCGTTAGGCTACCCCCACTGGCATCCTGACGAAATTCTTAGGACAGAGTGCAGGCACCACATGCTACAAGTGTGGTAAGACTGGGCATTATGCTAATGTTTGTCCGCAGAGGATTGCTAGTACCCCCGTTCAGAACAAGCAGTAGACTCCAGGATCTGGCAAGGGATTCACTATTGCCAGGGTTAATCAAGTTAGTGCTGATACTACTGCTAAGGGAGCTGACATCGCTATTGGTATGTTTTATATTAATACATTTCCTGTAGCAATATTATTTGATTCTGGTGCTACACATTCATTTATTTCTGCTCGATATGCCAACACAAATGAGTAACCACTGCAAAATATGAAAACACCAATGATAGTAATTACACCTAAAGGGCATGTTGAGGCAAACTATATAACACAAAGATTAACTTTGACAATTATGGGAAAGAATTCTGGGCTACCCCTATAGTATTAGAAGAAAGCAGCATAGTCCTGATTCTTGGTATGTCATGGTTAAGAAAAGCAAAGGTAGTTATACACTATGCTAGGGGAACTGTAGAACTCACCAGCTCTAAAGGAGAAAGATTTGAAGTTGAAATTACCGTAACTGCCTCTACCAGACCTGCTGTATTTCTAGTAGATGGGAAGTTTGTAGGAAACAACATCCACGTGGTTACAGAATTCCTCAATGTCTTTTCAGAGAAGTTACCCGGGATGCCACCAGATAGGGAGGTTGAGTTTGTCATTGATCTCTTACCTGGGACCGCTCCTATTTCAAAACGGCCATACATGATGTCAGTAGAAGAACTAAAAGAACTTAAGAAGCAACTAACTGAGTTACAGGAGGCTGGGTACATTCGTCCGAGTTCCTCACCTTGGGGAGCACCGGTTCTATTTGTACAGAAGAAGGATGGATCACAGAGGATGTGTGTGGATTATAGATCCCTTAATGATGTTACTGTGAAGAATAAGTATCTGTTACCCCGCATTGAAGATTTATTTGATCAAATGAGAGGTGCTAGGGTATTCTTGAAGATTGATCTCAGATCGGGGTATCATCAAATGAAGATTAGGCCATCTGATATTCCGATGAGCTTGTTGAGGATTTTAGGAGACTCAACATGAGAATAGTTGCACATACCGAAGGAGTCACTATTGAAGTGGAACCTACCTTAGAGCAAGAAATACGCAAGGGTCAAATTGGTGATGCTAAAATCCAAGAGATCAAAGATCTGATTACTGAAGGTAGAGGTCTAGAATTCACGGAGGATGAGCAAGGCACAATATGGTTCATGAACCGGATATGTGTTCCTGATATTGATAGCCTTCGTGAGACTATACTTAAGGAAGCCCATGACTTTGATTATTCTATTCATCCTGGTAGCACCAAGATGTATCAAGATTTCAAGCAGAAGTACTGGTGGTATGGGATGAAAAGAGATGTGGCTGCACACGTGGCTATGTGTGATGTGTGTCAAAGAGTCAAGGCCGAACACCAAAGACCAGCTGGACTATCGCACCCATTAAAGATACCCAAATGGAAGTGGGAATAAATTTGAATGGATTTCATTACTGGATTGTCTCACACCTCGAAGGGTTATGACTCGATATGGGTGATTGTGGATAGACCGACCAAAGTAGCTCACTTCATTCCGGTCAAGACTACTTATAAAGGTTCTCAGTTGGCAGAGTTATACATGGCTCAGATTGTGTGCTTACACGGTGTACCAAAGAAGATTGTTTCTGATAGAGGCTCACAGTTTACCTCAAGATTTTGGAAAAGCTTTCATGAGAATATGGATACAAAGTTGAGCTTCAGTTTGGCCTATCATCCTCAAACTGATGGCCAGACTGAAAGGACTAATAAAGTACTAGAGGATATGTTGAGAGCTTGTGCCCTTCAGCATGGTGGTAGTTGGGACAAGAGTCTACCATATCCCAAGTTCTCTTATAATAATAGTTATCAGGTCAGTCTAAAGATGTCACCATTTGAAGCTTTATATGGCAGGAAGTGCAGGACCCCTCTATATTATGATTAGACTGGAGAAAGACAGTTCTTTGGGCCTGAACTTATTCAAGAGGAGAAGAACAAGTCCATATAATCCGAGAGAACTTGAGGGTAGCACAGACCAGGCAAAAGAGCTATGTTGATAATCGAAGAAGACCACTAGAGTTTGAGGAAGGTGATCATGTGTACCTCAAGGTGTCACCACTTCGTGGAATGAGGAGATTCAAAGTTAAAGGCAAATTATCCCCTCGCTTTATTGGACCCTTCAGAACCTTTAGGTGAATTGGGGAGATGGCCTATCAACTTGAGTTACCGGATCATCTATCTGATGTGCATGATGTATTCCACGTGTCTCAACTTAAGAAGTGTCTACGTGTCCCTGAGGAACAATTACCAATGGAAGAACTCAGTGTTCAGGGTGATCTGACTTACACGGAGTATCCTATCAAGATTCTTGATACCTTGACTCGAGTTACAAGAAATAAAATGATAAAGATATGCAAAGTGCAATGGAGTCACCATGGAGAAGATGAAGCTACTTGGGAGAGAGAAGAAGAGCTTCGAATAGATTTTCCCCATCTTTTCCCTAGTTCTTCCTAAATCTCGAGGACGAGATTCTTGTTAAGGGGGGTAGGATTTGAAATACCCAAAGTGTATATAATGAGAATATAGTTGATCTCCTTACTTGTGTGTCATCTATTCATTATAACAAGAGAATAACTATAATTAAGAATGAGTAACTAAAACAAATGACACCTAAATGATGTATGCATCATGCTAAGTTTTACTTGATTGCAAATTTGTGGATAATAAAATAAAAGTGTCAATAACAATGTATTAATAGGTCCATAGAATCTAAACCCTAATTTGAAAACAAAACCATGAAAATAGAGAAGGAAAGAAAGAAATATTGTACAACACAAAATAAATTTATAAATAAATAAATTCGTCACATTTTGGGTATGTTCAAATTGTACTTTTAACCCAAGGATAATTTACCACAAGATTTGAATTTAAAATTTAAATTCAAAATGAGAAGGGGAAAATCAGAAAAGAAAAAGAAAATAAAAAAAGAAAACCAAGCGTGGGCCTAATCTCTGAACCCGACCCATCTAGCTTCCCCTCCGCGCGGCCCTGTCCTTGTCTCCGCGCAGTGGCACTGACACCCGGACCTACCTGCAAGCCTCACGGATTTACCTTGCACATGTCGCCCACGTCTGGGATCGCTGACCATTGGGGCCCACTCATCAGCCACACAATTGCGTCATCCCCCATCCTCGCTGTGCTGTTGTGCCACGCCCACCTCCGCGGATCTCGGCTGCGTGGGTTGGCTCATTCCTCCCTGCGACCGTGGACACGTCCCGGTTATAAAACCCTCCCAAGCTGCGCCCCTGTGACTGGTTGACGCGTAGAGCCTATCAACGCCGTGAGAGATCGGGAGCCATGGGTATTTGGGGCCGCGGTCGTCACCTCGCCTCCGTTCGTGGCTCTGGTCCGTCGGTGGGTCATCGCGGGAGCTCTAGTGCATGTAATTGGAGAATCAGGACGGTACTGCCACGACAATTGCTCGCCGTTGAACTACCATTCACCGCTCGTCGGTGACCAACACTCTACGCGACAAATTTCTCTGGTACGAAGGCTCGATCATGTTCGTTGTCGTCCCTGTATCGCGTAGAAGCGGGCGGATGGGAAACTAGGGCACTTACTCATGGGTTTTGGGCATCTCCAGCGAGATTCACCGTGGAAGCCGACCGCCACCATCGTGTTTCATCACCAGTGGGGACAAACGGTCCCTGTCGTCGATCCATCGGCGAACGACTGTGGTTAGATGCTAAATACCGGTTCGGCAGAGGTGTGCAGAACCGTTGGATCGCGAGCATGCAGTCAATTAGATTCCGGCTCTAGTAGATCGTCTGCCATTGATTCGAAGATGTGTGGCCAAGATTTTAACTAATGTAGCGTAGCGATGAGTGAGATCCTGACCGCTGAGTATCCATCTGATGGTCGCGATTGGATCAGGAGACTGATGTCGCGGGACCGTCAGATCTGTATCCGTTGACTGCGAACGAGTACCGTTTCGAGTTAATAGAGATCTAATCTGAGCCCTAGGGTTATAATTGGACGGCTCATATTCAGCCATACCCCTTCATTGCGCTCACATTCTGAAAAGGCCCCTTAGTTTTCAGAGAAACAACCCGCCGTCCATTGCAACAGTAGACTGAGTCTAGGAAAATTTTACACGCTTGACCCTACGGTTTCTAGTATTTGACACGCAGTCCAGTCAGTAGTAAAACCTGAGTAATTCATTTTTAAAAATTATTTTTAATGTAAAATAATTACTAGAACTTGTGTAAATCCAAGAAAATTCATATTAAGTCCAAATTGGTCCATTCAGGTCCCTATAATTTTGTATTAATATTGCTATAACTCAGTAACACTGTTTTAACATGAAAATTGTATTAAAATTGATCTTTTAATTAATCTTGTGTCAAACACATAAAACCTTTGGAAATTTGTAACTTAAAATCCGTAACTCCGAATTTAGTAATTCTTTTTCCTATGATCTCATTTAAATGTGTAGATTATTAATACGTATTTTATATACATGTTTGGTGTGATGTTAATTTTTCCTTTGTACTATGCTTGTTTGTATTGTATCGAGTAGAAGAGCCAGTGGCCGAGGATCCGGGTGTTCAGCAGGTAGAAGTTGCTAAGCAGGAGCTCACTGAAGGCAAGTTGTGCCCTTGACCACTTTTATTATCCAATAATGTTCTTTATAATTATTTATTCCTGCATAGGTTTAATTTTGATGGGACCCAATAGGTCACCCTAGTCTGGTTATCTTTTTACCTTTTTCACCCCTGAATTATTTGGATAGTTTTGCTATTGCTCTATATGGTTTTGGGTTTAATATTACATCATGTTCATGTTCCAATTATATTGTTATTTTATTTATTATTCATGTCAAGATCATTATTTTTAATGGGAACATGGAGCTTAACTTGAGAAACACGTGCCACCACAATGGTGGAATGGGACGCCCTTGGCTGACTAACTAGGAAAGCTAGTGGAGGACTACCTTACCCGATAGGGGCAAGGGCAGTAGGGGAGTAGGCGTGTAGGGAGGTTCCCGGGTTGATTTTGCTGGGATGGTGGTCAGACAGGGGATTTCTGCATTGCTCTTCCTAGAAGCTGTAGCGGGTTTTCTGAAGTTAGTGGAACTTTGTAAAGGCCTCATAGTGTTACCCTGCCTCGCTTCCTTGGTAAAGGTGTATGGGGCCCGTACAACCCCATGGCAGATGGGTAATATGACTTGTGGGTATAGGGTACAACCTCTGCAGAGTGTGAAACTGGTATACTAGCCGTGCTCGTGGTTATGAATAGCTTAGGACTCTCGCATGATTAAATTATGGAACTAAATTCAATTTCTCATTTGCATTGCATGGGATTTATTATTATTTTCGTTCTATTATTAATATGGTTTGGTATTTACTTACATTTAGTAACTGCTAATAAAATTTGACCAACTTATTAAAAGCAATGCTCAGCTTTAGCCCCTATTATTGATCAGCCTTACACATCAGATGAACTCCCACCTTTGGTGAGTTCATGCACATTATTCCCCGCAACTTGTTGAGCTATGATCTTTTGTGAGCTCACACTTGTGATATATAAACCCTCCACAGGAAAAGAACAGGTGGCCCAGGAGGAGCCGCACAACGAGGAGTACGACTTGATCTAGGTGGCGTCTCCCAGTCAACTTTATGGCGTCATGGATGGACATTAGTTCGCTTTATATTTATCTTTTATTTTATAAGACTTCCGCGATATTATAATTACTTTATGATATTGTGACATTTATCTCTATACATTCTATTATTATATGTGTTGTTCTTCGTTGGTGCACATATGAGACGTACCCGTCTTTATCCCTTAAATCCGGGTGTGACACTTTAGCAGAACCGAAGCAGTGCTTCGGGTGCCTATCCAAGCGCAATAGTCTTCACGAGCCGAAAGGACACCTTTGAATGCTCGGGTCTCGCTGAGTACCCATCGCATCAAATCTTCTATGTCAAAATCCGAAAAATTCTTTTCCTTCGACAAAGCTCCGGCAGTAGAGAAGGTCTTCAACATTTCTCTGTGGCACCTATTGCCTAGAGTATGACAGTTGGCCACTAGGATCCGATAATTTTCATTTAGGCCCCTTGTATGTTTTATCTCCGCCTTCAAGTCATCTATCTTCACTTGAGCACCGCTAAGGTTGATAGCCACCTCGGCAGACGACTGCCTTAGCTTCGTCAGTTCAAATTCATGTTCCTTCTTCATTCGCTCCATTTCAGCTTCGAGCATTGTGAAGTGATTTTTCTGCTCAACATTTGAAGTTTGGAGCCTCTGGACTTTGGTCCGACACTTAATAAAGTCTTTCTCTAGTATCTTGAAAGATTTTTCTTTTTCAGCACAGTTGAACTGAAGCCAAATACTTTAGATTTAAGCTTTAGGATTTCTTCTTGTGTAGCTTCGTTGTCAACTTTCTTCTTGTTTTAAGGCTTTGCTCAGGAACAAGCCCTGCGAAGATATAAAGGATGAGTTTCTCGTAAAAAATAACCCATAGCTAAAAAGCAAAGGAAAACAAAATTACCTTGAGATGAGTATAGTCTAAATAGTCAGAAAAGTTCTCATCGAACATTGTTGATAGCATTGCTTCTAGCTTCGGGAAGACAACATTATTAGCCATGTAGCGGCACACATCTGTTTCTATGTTGTCCGGGCAACAATATAGATAATCATCTTGACTGCCCCCAAAAATCATGGACACCGAAGGCTACCCTAGTTGTTCCGCGAAGCCAATAGCTTCAGCCAGTTGCTTTGCCCCCATCACCTTCCCCGCGGTGTGATGAACCCAATATTTTTGGCTACCCAAAACTTAGTCGAAGGTTTCTTCACCGAGCGACGTGACATCTTCAATGGTCTTTTTGGCTTCATCATCTTCAGCAGGCCCTTTCCCTTTCTCTGTCAAGGTAGGCTTGGAAGAACCCTTCCTTCGGCCTCTATGATAACTGAAGGGGTTATCGCTGTGGCAGTCTGTCTAAGTCCTACCCCAATCAGGCTAGTTTCTTGTCTCTTCCTCGTTTTCTATACATGACAGTACATGTAAATGAATGCTTATGTGATGCTATGAATATGCAGTTACATAATAGAAACATACTAAGTTGTATCTTGAATACAACTTTCCTTCACGGTACACGCTAATCACTAGGGTTTCTTAAGTTAGGATTCTATCAGTATTAAGCAACTAATCCTTAGGAGGCTAGTTTATTGGGTTTGGGACCACACAATGTCCAAATCATCTCAAACTTTACCCATGGTCTTTAATCATCATACCAAGCCTACCCAAAAACTTTTACCATTTTTATGGGCTACTAAATTATTTCTAAAATTCTAAAAGGCTTGATTTGAGCATCTTTAAATGCTAAATAATTCTAGGCTTGGGATAAAAATCTTAGAACTATTTTTATTAAATACTAGATGATTCTAGAAGTCTAACAAACTTGGTCTCATATTTTTACCATTTTTCCATTATTTGCTACAAATTTCCTAATCTGGCAATAAAAAGAAAAAAAAATGAATAGTGTTGGGCCAAATCTGGCCCAAGTCAGCCTGTGAACGGGGAAAAAGCGCCCGTGTTGGTGGCTTTGCGCAGAGGCCCTTGGCCTTTTGAAAAACCTGCAAAGAATCCCTACACCCTATTCACATGTCTCACTGACATGTTCACTTAACCCCTCCCCTCCTTTCTTCTTCGCATGACTAGGTCCCCGACCCCAGACGACAGCGTGATTTGCTCCAGCGAACATGTACCGGCCGCACTATGCTATAATCTCTGCTCAAATTTGTTCTTACACCTAATTCAACTCTTGGTGCTCCACTGGGGATCAAAAATTAAGCACGAGCTCCATCCTAGAGCTCGGTCTACGAGCACCCATGGATTTGAAGCCTTCCTGGGCCCGTTCCCAACGACACAGCGCGGTAGAGTTCAACCGGCTGAGCCAATGAGCATCACAAGCACACGAGGGTGTCGAAACACGAGCAAGAAGGATGAGGACGGACCAGAGGGTGGTTGGCCACAGCGCGGCATCTCACGGCGGCATAGATGACCAATTTGGGGGAAATCCGGTGACTGGGGGCTACGCTGCACGAGGGAGGCTAGCTGGGTGTGGGTTGGACGCGTAACAAGGAGGCGGAGCCGGGGTGCCTTCAATTTAAAGACCCCGGCCAAGCTTATCAAGAATTTTGGATTGGGATTGAGTTCACCACGGCCGGATATTTTTATGGTGGCCTGCTCACCATGGCGCACGAGAGGGAAATGGTTCAGGGATGGTAACCGGTTGCTTGCCACGACCTTTACGATGTGGAGGATGAATCGCTATGTGTCACGGCCAGGGAAACAGTGAACTCTAGTGACGCCAACACGACCAACCGCAACGAGGTAAGGGGGAGGCACGACGACCGGACCAGCCAGCGACAGGGTTCACCCCTCCCCGGATCTTTTCACCCCTTCCCGGCGTTATTCACTTCTCACGGAGCACAAATCGCGGCGGCTGGCGCGAATCCACACGCAAAGATCACCTGCGGCGAGATGCACTGCATCACTGATATTTTTAGACACTGTACCATCGCAATTCTATTCAGTTCGTCTGACAAAGCATTTTCAGGGGTGTTTTTCTTCAATTTCTATGTGATGAGCTACTGACCGGATTACATCAAAGTTATTAACCTATATACCAGCTTCAATTCGGTCATAGGAACCCTGGTCTTTTGCTCAATCGATCAAGCTCAAATTGGCTCCAAAGTTCATCGGAGTTCACTGTCAGTCAAACCTCAGTGCCTGATCCGACTGATGGCCTGACTTTTAGTCCATTTTTCTCCAATTTCCATACAGCTCCAAGGCTTAGTCACTTAATCAATCTTGAACTACTAACATAGCTCTACATGTTTGTTATGATTACCTAGGGCAAAATCTTCATGTATTAAGAGGTACAAAGGCACAAACATGGCCTGATGTCACTGATTTCAGAGTTTAAGCCATATGGTACTATTGGGGCTTTTTGCAAATTACTCCAATTTGTTCCACAACACTTGAAAATCTTCTAATGTAAAAGTTGCTTAGTTTTTTATACTATACCACTTTGATATATGCACTTTGGTCCAAAAGTGCATAGAAATTGAAATCATCTTGTAGGGCACTTAATTAGGGTTTCTAGGGTTTCAATTAGGGTTTTGAGTGTTCTAGGGTTTATGTGCCACTCAAATTCTCCAAGTTTAATCTCTTATGAACATTTATCTAACCTTTGAGATAAAACTCAAGTTGTTATCATACACACCCACATATATCTATTCCTTAGTTAAGTACCCTATCTTAGGGTTAATGATCACTTCAAGTCATCACATCACAACTTGTTTTGAAGTTTTAACCTAGTGGATGCACACTAGGTGTAACATACACAGTGAAATGTCAATGCACATGATGCCATGCCCAAGTTTTAGTTCTTGTAACACTAGGGGTGTTACATCTTTCCCCCCATAAAAGAATCTCGTCCCGAGATTTAAGGTCTAGGGTAAGTAATGGAAAAGGAAACGCGTCACAACTTTATTTCCTTATTTATCTTACAGAGCAGGGGGTGGTGTGGGGTTTGTTACAACTTTACAACAAAGTACATAAATCTTATAGGTTACATGAAGCTAAAAACCTAGGAAAAATTTTCTCTAAGAAGTCTTGAGTCTCCCAGGTAGCTTCTTCTTAAGTGTGTTGGTTCCATTGTACCTTGTAAAACTTGAGAGTCCTCTTTCGAGTGATTCTGTCCTTCTGATCTAGAACTCGAATGAGATGTTCTGAATAAGTCAAGTCTGGTTCCAAAGTAACATCCACCATATCTATAGTTTGATCAGGAATTCGAAGGCATTTCTTCAACTGAAATACATGGAACACATTATGCACCGCAGATAGTGATTCTGGTAATTGGAGTCTGTACGCCACTTGTCCACATCGCTCAAGAATGGGAAATGAACCAATATATCGGGGTGCCAATTTTCCTTTTACCCCGAACCGGCTAACACCCTTCATCAGTGATACTTCTAGGTATACATGATTGTCGGCTTGAAAAACCAATGGTCGACGTCGTTTATCCGCATAATTTTTCTGCCGAGCTTGAGCTTCTTTCAGGTTATGTCTTATAAGTTGGACCTTTTCTTAAGTTTATTTAACCAAATTAGGCCTGAAAAACCACCATTCTCCTGGTTCTGACCAATTAAGGGTGTTTGACATCGTCGTCCATACAGAGCTTCAAACGGTGCCATTTTGATACTTTCTTGATAACTGTTATTATAAGAAAATTCTACCAATGGCAGACAATCATCCCATTTCTGTGGGAACTCCAAGACACAAGCTCGTAACATATCTTCAAGTATTTGATTTACCCTCTCAGTTTGTCCACTCGTTTGAAGATGATAGGCTGAACTGTGGAGTAATTTAGTACCCAAGGATTTGTGCAGCTCTTCCCAAAACTTGGATACAAATTGCGGTCCCCGGTCCTACACTATTGTCTTTGGAACTCCATGCAAACTAAGAATACGAGCCACATATATCTGAGCATAGGTGATGACCGGGTAATATGTTTTGACTAGCAAGAAATGAGCTGTCTTTGTAAGCCAGTCAATTATGACCCAGATAGAGTCAAATCCTTTAGCTGTCTTGGGCAATCCCACAATGAAATCATACTGATATCTTCCCATTTCCAGGTTGGGATTGGCAATTATTGTAACGGTCCAACAGCCTTCATATGTATTGCCTTGACACGTCTACAAGTGTCACATTTTGCCACATAGCGTGCAATTTCAATCTTCATTTTAGTCCACCAATAATGTCGTTTTAAGTCTTGATACATCTTAGTGCTTCCAGGGTGAATGGAATATCGACTAAGATGAGCTTCATCCAGGATTTGTTGACGGACTTCAGCATCCTTTGGCACTACTATGTGGTCTTTAAACCATATTACTCCTTGATCATCTTTCCTAAAACAATTAGCCTTGCCGGCCTTCATTTTCTCATGAATATATTTCATACCCTTATCTGTTCTTTGAGCATCGACAATCCTTTGTAGAAGAACTGACTCAAGCTTCAAATGTGTCAAAGTTCCTTGTTGTACTATCCCTAGGTTCAACTTTTCCATTTCTTGACATGAAGTGGCGTCAGGTGTTCTTACTGTGAGACAATGACAAGAGGCCTTACGGCTTAAGGCATCTGCCACCACATTAGCCTTTCCTGGGTGATAATGAATTACCAAGTCATAATCTTTGATTAGCTCATGCCACCTTCTTTGCCTCATGTTTAGCTCTGACTGGGTGAAGATATACTTCAAACTCTTGTGATCCGTATATAAGTGACATATATTCCCCAGCAGATAATGATGCCAAATCTTAAGGGCGTGAACTACTGTAGCCAATTCTAGATCATGGGTTGAATAATGTTCCTCATGCCAGCGCAGCTGCCTTGAAGCATAAGATATTACTCGTCCTTCTTGCATTAGGACACATACAAGTCCACTGCTTGACGCATCACAATAAACATCAAATGGCTTCTCAATATCTGGCAGGGCCAAAACTGGTGCAGTGGTCAACAATACTTTCAGTTGTTCAAAGGCCTCGTTACACTTAGAGGACCAATCAAACTTAGTATCATTCTTCAATAACCTAGTAATGGGTTTAACAATTTTGGAGAAAGCCAGAATAAATCTGCGGTAATAACCAGCCAATCCAAGGAAACTCCGAACTTGATGCACTGTAGTGGGTGATTTCCATTCCAGATTATCCTTGACTTTGCTGGGATCAACCGCATCCCTTTGGCAGACAAAACATGTCCAAGAAATTGGATTTCTTCCAACCAGAACGCGCATTTGCTGAATTTAGCATACAGTTGATGTTCCCTCAAGCGCGTTAACACGATCCGCAAATGTTTTGCATGCTCCTCTTCATTCTTAGAATATATTAAAATGTCATCAATGAAGACCACCACAAACTTGTCTAATTCGGACATGAATACCGAATACATCAAGTATGTGAAGTGAGCTAGAGCATTTGTTAATCCAAAAGACATAACCAAATATTCAAATAACCCATACCAAGTGGTGAATGCGGTCTTGGGTATATCCTCGGGTCGAATTTGGATCTGATGAGAGCCTGATCTAAGATCAATTTTAGAAAACACCTGGGCTCCAGTGAGTTCATCGAATAAAATATCGATCTGAGGTAGAGGATACTTGTTCTTAATAGTAACTTCATTGAGGGGTCTATAGTCCACGCACATTCGAAGGGTCTGGTCCTTCTTCTTGACAAAGATTGCTGGACATCCCCATGGTGATGAACTTGGTCGAATAAATCCCTTCTCCAATAAGTGTTGTAATTGTACCTTGAGTTCTACTAGTTCATTGGATGGCATATGGTACGACCTTCTGGAGATAGGAGCCGTACCGGGCTTCAATTCGGTCACAAACTCCACGTCCCTTTCCGAAGGTAACCCGGGCAAATCTTTGAGGAATACATCCAGGAATTCACACACAACCAGAATATCCTGTATTTCTTGTACTATGGCCTCAAAAACTTGTCCAGATGTTTTTACTGGGAC
Source organism: Zea luxurians (assembly GCA_029449295.1). Lineage (NCBI taxonomy): Eukaryota > Viridiplantae > Streptophyta > Magnoliopsida > Poales > Poaceae > Zea > Zea luxurians. The sequence goes on from JAOPSE010000068.1 coordinate 13,184,212, forward strand.
AGATACAGGGATGGACAATTTGACTTCCTGTTGACCATAACTCAATTGAATGGTCCTTTGATCCGCATTGATGATGGCCTTATTCTGGGCTAACCAATTCATGCCTAGAATTACATCTATATCTTGTCCCTTTATAACAATCATGTTAGTAGGGAACTCACGTCCGGCCAAGGTTATGGGTACGTGGAAGACTACTTCCTTAGTAAATATTTGACCTCCAGGTGAATGAATAACAAATCCCTCCCTTGATTCAGTACTATGTATGCAATGCTTCTCCACAAAAATCTTGTGCATAAAGGTATGTGATGCACCAGAATCAAAAAGGATAACTGCTGGATGGTTGGCAATGAGAAACGTACCCATCATCACCGATTCTCCTTCCGGAGTAATCGCCACCTAGGTATAATAAACTTGCCTAGTTTTCTTCATATTCTTGCCCGCTGGAGGATTGGCCATGTTTCCCTTTCCTTGGGTCGCATTCCCCGAAGACTGTTGGAAATTTGGTTTATTCTGCTTCGGATAGGGGCAGTCTTTGATGAAATGTCCAGACTTCCCACAATTAAAGCTGCCACTTGAGGAACTAGGAAGGGCGGGGAAACGAGCACCAGGGGCACTCGGCTAATTGTTCTAGGCAGGGGCAGAGTGGGACGGATAAACACTGGCTGCTTGAAGGGATATGTGGGTGGGCGAGGAGAAGAACGGTTTGGGTTGAAGGGACGAATTACCAACCTTGTCCGCTTTTCAGATCCCTAAGATGATCCGTCACCCCCATATCTCTTGGTTTTTCCATGACCCGAATTCTTGGCTTCCATAGACAGTGTTGTGCTTACAGCCCTGCTATAGGTGAGATCCAGGCATGTAGCCATCTTGCGCTGGAATTGGTCATTCAACCCTCTAATGAAGCAATTTTTCTTTTAAAATCCGTGTCCACTTGATCAATGGCATATTGGGAGAGGTGATTAAACTTGTTGAGATACTGCATTACTAAGTCTCCCCCCTGCTTTAGACGTATGAACTCCTCCAGCTTCATCTGTAGAAACCCCTTCCAGAACATAATGTTCCCTGAATGCCTGTTTGAATTCCGCCCACGTGACCAGATGTCTGGCAGGCTGAATAGCTTAAAAATTTGCCCACCAAGTACTGGTAGGACCTCTCAACTGTTGGGCGGTGAATAGGGGCTTCTGCGTTTCAGTACATCGGGTCAGTCCAAATTTTTGTTCCATAACCCACACCCACTCATCTGCTTCTAATGGTTCTTCTGCTTTGACAAAAAGCGGTGGACGGGTCTCCGAAAATTTCAAGTGGTGTCTCGTGGCCCTTGAGGTTGACCTCTGCCTCCATGTTGCTGAAATTGATTTCCCGCCAACTCACGCAGGAAACACGTGTTGTCAGCGGTAGCATTGACTAAGGCAGTGATAGCCTCAACCAGTGTAGGAGGTATAGGTGGCAGGTTTGGAGTTTCCTCCCCGCCATGGGAAGTTCCCGCTCCGTCATGAGCACGAGTTCTTGATAGCATCTGGGGAAGAAAAACATCCTGAATTATTACATGCCAAACGTACACCATCTTTATTACATTATACTAAACTGGTAATCATTATACATACTCAGTAGTAAAACTCAACTTCTTTATTTACTTTACATAAGGACACTACTTAAACTACACTACTCTAATTATCTTTGTCCTTGGCCGTTCCACTACCAGCTTCGGGAGAACGTTCATATGCAAGGTTCATGGAAGGAGGGGCTCCACAAAGATCCAACTCCCCATCAGGTCCTCCATTAGCTGCTCCAGATGGTCCAGCTCCCATTGCTACATCTTTTGGTGGCACATTTGGATGCAGCCGGTCATATAACACGTGCACCTCTTCATGCAGGGTGTTACAATACGCTTGCAGATTTTTCCAGGGATGCGCTTAGTTCCGCTACCCAGGCTAGAGCCTTTGCCTCACAATCCTAGGCGAAAGAGCGTGAATTTACGGCCCAGTCAATGGCTGTGTCTCGTTCCACAATTTTCTGCTGCAAGCAGTTAACCTCAGCTGATAGTTCAGCAATGCGGCGACTATCTCGCGCACGCTCCCTACTCCCGTGGCGTAATTCTAACATGAGTCGTTCCACCGTGGCCTCCAGATCCCCTATTCGATCGTTGCTTCCATTGCTGCTCCCCTCATGTCTAGGAGCCAGCTGATGCCGAGGTACACCATGAGGTCCGGTTGCTTTTTGTTGGGTGGTCATGGTACGTGCCATATCTCCATAAGAGGGGAACATTTATTTAGTATAATTTAAACATGATGCATGCATGACCTAATGATTATGGAATCAATCCTTTTGTTGATCCCCTACGTCCTACATATACTATTATTTGGCACTCTGTTACCCAACTTCAAAGATAAGTTACTACCAGAAAGTGGCAAGATAAGAATGAAAGAATGTTTCAAGGTAAGTATTTAAAAATTCTTTTGTAGTACTATGTAATGTCCGAAGAGACGGGCTTTGCTCCGATACCAGCTGTGATGGAACCTCCCAAGGTATTAGGCCCACCTACAGATGTCCTTGTCCTAGGGACCTTAGACAGTCATGCAGGTGCGCATAATGACTCGGCAAGTTTGGTTATCTGTATCTTCATCATTTCGCCCAAGAGCGCTTAACCCATCATGCAGACATTACACATAATCAGAGTTGAGAATGAGCGGAAAAGATTACAATAACATAATTTACATTCATATAAAAATATAGAAAGAGTACTTATTACATAACAGGGTGTTCGAGTGCAGAACTTATTATTACATTATTGGGAGGAAAAACACCCTCCCACAAACAAGTTTTTAGTGGTCCTCCTCCTACTTTGGCACCACCGAGCAGAAACAGCAGAACTCGGCTGTTTCATCACCTACAACAACATGGGTTCGAAAACCCTGAGTATGGAGTGTACTTTCGCAAGTCTTACCCGTCAAAGGAAAAGAATCTCAATGATATGCTGGCTTTTGGGAATCAAGGTAAAGTTTAACAAGATTCAAAGACTCTGTTTGCAGAAAAGCTTACTATAAGTGGATCCTTAAAAATCCATTTTTTATTATCAGGTTAAGTAGTTACCTGCATCTAGAGTTCTTTCTATCCTAGATCAAATACTTGGCCTACACTAGCCGTCTTTTATCATCCTTTCAGTTCACTGGATTGCTACGTGTAAGTCAGTGACCAAGTCTTCATATCCGAGAAGTAATGGCGATCCGAATCGATTAATACCCAGCTGGGGATCTCCAACCACACGACATATGTAGCACTCAACCCTTGCATATGTCAACTCGCCTTTATCATTTACAACCCAAAGTTTGGTACCTGACAGAGGTACATCTTTTTAGATGTTGAACCCATCACGACCATGATGGATTCATCATCACAAGTCTTTTCTTTGTAAAAATTCCCATCCCATATGAAGCATCACCTTTTGTTTAAAACAAAACATTTTGTTTTCTAAAGCATAGCTAAGCATCAAAAAACTTTAAGTAAATCAGGTATCATGGAATGGTAATCAGTTCCAAGGAAGGGAATGCAACAATTGCTTAGCACACAACTCCTATCACCTAATGCATCATATAAGGCGATAAAGTTTTAAAACAACAAGGAAAGGGGTAAATGCACTAGGGCTTGCCTTGTGTTGCAGGAGGTTCCGGGTCTAATCCACAAATGTCGAAGTAGAAGTTATTCTCAGCTGGTGGATTCTCAGCTTCAGGGACAACTTCTTCTTCAACTACAGTCTCTTCCTCGTTTTCTATACATGACAGTACATGTACATGAATGCTTATGTGATGCTATGAATATGCAATTACATAATAGAAACATACTAAGTTGTATCTTGAATACAACTTTCCTTCATGGTACACGCTAATCACTAGGGTTTCCTAAGTTAGGATTCTATCAGTATTAAGCAACTAATCCTTAGGAGGCTAGTTTATTGGGTTTGGGACCAAACAATGTCCAAATCATCTCAAACTTTACCCAAGGTCTTTAATCATCATACCAAGCCTACCCAAAAAGGTTTACCATTTTTGGGGGCTACTAAATTATTTCTAAAATTCTAAAAGGCTTGGTTTGAGCATCTTTAAATGCTAAATAATTCCAGGCTTGGGATAAAAATCTTGGAACTATTTTTATTAAATACTAGATGATTCTAGAAGTCTAACAAAATTGGTCTTATATTTTTACCATTTTTCTATTATTGTCTAAAAATTTCCTAATCTGGCAGTAAAAAGAAAAGGAAAAGAATGAATAGTGTTGGGCCAAATCTGGCCCAAGTCAGCCTGTGAACGGGGAAAAAGCACCCCTGCGCGCCCGCGCTGGCGGCTTTGCGCAGAGGCCCTTGGCCTTTTGAAAAACCTGCAAAGAATCCCTACACCCTATTCACATGTCTCACTGACATGTTCACTTAACCCCTCCCCTTCTTTCTTCTTCGCATGACCAGGTCCCCGACCTCGGACGGCGGCGTGATTTGCTCCAGCGAACCTATACCGGCCGCACTATCCTATATTCTCTGCTCAAATTTTTTCTTACACCTAATTCAACTCTTGGTGCTCCACTGGGGATCAAAAATTAAGCACGAGCTCCATCCTAGAGCTCGGTCTATGAGCACCCGCGGATTTGAAGCCTTCCCGGGCCCATTCCCAACGACATAGCGCGATAGAGTTCAATCGGCTGAGCCGATGAGCATCACAAGCACACAAGGGTGTTGAAACATAGACAAGAAAGACGAGCATAGACCTGAGGGTGGCTGGCCATGGCGCGGCGTCTCACGGTGGCGCATATGACCAATTTTGGGGAAATCCGGTGACTGGGGGCTACGGTGCACGAAAGAGGCTAGCTGGGGGTGGGTTGGACGCGTAACAAGGAGGCGGAGCACGGGGTGCCTTCAATTTAAAGACCCCGACTGAGCTTATCATGATTTTGGATTGGGATTGAGTTCACTGTGGCCGGATATTTTTACGGTGGCCTGCTCACCGTGGCGCGTGAGAGGGAAATGGTTTAGGGCTGGTAACCGGTTGCTTGCCACGACCTTTATGATGTGGAGGATGAATCACTGCGTGCCATGGCCAGGGAAACGGTGAACTCCGGTGACGCCAACACGACCAACCGCGGTGGGGTAAGGGGGAGGCACGATGGCCGGACCAGCCAGCGACTGGGTTTACCCCTCCCCGGATCTTTTCACTCCATCCTGGCTTTATTCACTTCTCACGGAGCACGAAGCACGGCGGCTGGCGTGAATCCACGCGTGAAGATCATCGGCGGAGAGATGCACTACATCATTGATATTTTCTGACACTGTACCATCGCAATCCTATTCAGTTCGTCTGACAGAGCATTTTTAGGGATGTTTTTCTTCAATTTCTGTGTGATGAGCTACTGACCGGATTACATCAAAGTTATTAACCTATATACCAGCTTCAAATCGGTCATAGGAACCCTGGTCTTTTGCTCACTCGATCAAGCTCAAATTGGCTCCAAAGTTCATCGGAGTTCACTGTTAGTCAAACCTCAGTGCCTGATCCGAATGACGTCCTGACTTTCAGTCCATTTTTCTCCAATTTCCATACAGCTCCAAGGCTTAGTCACTTAATCAACCTTAAACTACTAACATAGCTCTACAAGTTTGTTATGATGACCTAGGGCAAAATCTTCATGGATTAAGAGATACAAAGGCACAAATTTGGCCTGATGTCACTGATTTCAGAGTTTAAGCAATATGGTACTATTGGGGATTTTTGCAAATTACTCCAATTTGTTCCACAACACTTGAAAATCTTCCAATGTAAAAGTTGCTTAGTTTTTTATACTCTACCACTTTGATATATGCACTTTGGTCCAAAAGTGCATAGAAATTGAAATTATCTTATAGGGAACTTAATTAGGGTTTCTAGGGTTTCAATTAGGGTTTTGAGTGTTCTAGGGTTTATGTGCCACTCAAAATTTTCAAGTTTAATCTCTTATGAACATTTCCACTAATCTTTGTGACAAAACTCAAGTTGTTATTGTACACACCCACATATCTCTATTCCTTAGTTAAGTAGCCTATCTTAGGGTTAATGATCACTCCAAGTCATCACATCACAACTTGTTTTGAAGTTTTAACCTAGTGAATGCACTCTAGGTGTAACATACATAACGAAATGTCAATGCATATGATGCCATGCCCAAGTTTTAGTTCTTGTAACACCAGGGGTGTTACACACAACGTCGTATATGTGATAGACGAAAAATTAGAGGAGAAACTTTCTTTTAGTCATGAAACAATAAGATCAATTAGAGGGTTGTGTTAAAGCTAACCATATCGAACATTTCACTTGTCCTTCTTTGTATGTTTTTCAACATTAGGGTCAACTTCAAGAAGGGGAGCAAGGTTGGATGATATGAAGCACTACATCAATACCTTATGCAGGAACCAACGACTTTTAGTCGAGGACGACTCAAAACCAAGAAGGGGAGAATGATGAGTACATGGACATCAACTATATGGTTAAGGTCCAATCAATCATTGATTCCCAAGCTCAAGAGAAGTTTAAGTCCAGTTTATTCGTGGATCCGGTTCGGACTACAGGAGTGGGCCTCATGAAAACAGACGCCCAGGCCACATACATACTCCGTTTTCAATGTTTTAGATATCGTTGGAAAGCTAAGAAGATAAGCTTTCCAACCCATCTAGTGCCACGTCAAAATATGCTAGGAGCTGATGGAAATCGTCGTAACAAGATGATGTCTAGAATCTACCAGAAATCAGCGACGCATGTTTCTTGGCCTAAAGGCCTTGTACATCCTAAAGTTGCTCGGCCACCCCCTTGGCCACCGCCTGAGTCGAGGATGACTCCAATTAAAGTGGGGGAGGATGGTGAGGACATCACTCCCATAAAACAATGCATGGATCGACAACACGAGCATGTGCCCGACATCTAAATCTCCAAGTTCGTTCTAACCTAGTCAATTATATTTTAGAGCTTACGCTTGGTGCGATGGATGTTTTGATGAATAGAAACCTTGGAGAGGACCAATAAGGACTTGAGAATGTCCATGATATCAAGGAGGAGAAGCTAGGATCTTCACAACAAGAGAAAGCCAAGTCGGACTCAACTTCAGCTCCACCTTGGAGTTTAGGACCAATCTGCACTAAAACAAACGCCTATGATGCATCAGAACTCCAATATAGATGGAAAGCTAAGGAGATAATCTTTCCAACCCAACTAGAACCATCTTAAAATTTATTCGGAGTCAACGAGAATCGTCGAAACAAGTCAACATTCAGATTCTGTTTTGGTGCCGCGACACCGCCTGTTGGGTTGTTGGACCGTGTATCGTGTTGGAGCCTGTAAGGAAAATGGACCCCGGGCCATTTGGCTAATCGAGTTTTGGTGTTTGATGAACAACACAATCCGTGAACAAATATGTTTGCTAGTGTTTATAATTATAGTTCACAGGATGCGGAGAGAATTGGACTAAGGCAATGAGGATGCAACACCTCAAAAGAAGACATAAAAAGATGCATAGGAGTCCAATACTCAAGAACAAAAGAAGCCCGAAGAAATCAGCAAAGAAACCCAAGAAGCCGGCTATCAGCCAGCGCCTGGTGGCGCACTGGACAGTGCTGTCCGGTGTGCACCGGACTGTCCGGTGTGGCACCGCACAGTCTGCGCAGAGAGGCCACAGACAGGCGCTCTCTGGCTGTAGCACCGGTCTGTCCGGTGAGTCGGCACCGGACTGTCCGGTGTGCACCGGACAGACGGCAATGGTCGGATCCAACGGTCGACTGCTTCAGGCGCCAACGGTCGGCTGACGTGGCGTGCACCGGACACTACACAGTGGATGTCCGATGGTGCACCAGACTGTCCGGTGCACCCGACGACAGAAAGCTGCTGCTTTCTGTCCAACGGGTAGTTTGGGGTGTGGAGGCTATAAATACCACCCCAACCGGCCATTCTCAAGTGTGGGAGCCTAAGCAACATACCAAGACACATAGTGCATATTTCCAAGAGCTCAAACACCCAAGTGCTTAATAGAATCACTCGGTGATTAGCGTAGGTGCTTTGCGAAGTACTTAGGTTAGTTAGACCGCTTTAGCGCTTGCTCTAGGTTAACCCTAGTTAGTTGAGTGAGTTTTGTAAAACCACACAACCCCTCGGCTCTTGCGTGAGTCGTTGTAATTGTACCGAGTGGGGCGAGAGTCTTGCGAGACCGTGACAACCGCGTTTGTGTCACGGCCGCCACCGTGTACCGGAGGGAACGAGGCCCGCGGCGTTTTGGCCAGAAGCTCGATAGTGGAGACGGCGGGGAGCGTCCGAGAGGAGCCGGAAGCGGAGCACCACTTGCGCGTGGAGAAGGCCCGCGGCTCTCTACGGAGGTACTCGACCGAGGTGCTTGGCCCTCGCGTGGGCTTCCCTTTGCGTAGGGGCACCAACGAGGATTAGTCGGGACCTTGCGTGGTTCCGGATACCTCGGTAAAAATACCGGCGTCATCCACGAGAGTTTGCTTCTCTACTTAGCTCTCTACATTCCGCATTTATATTAAGCATTTAAGTTTCAATCTTGTAGTCATACTTATTTAGTGTAGATTAAAACTTAGCCTTTGCGGTAGAGATAGCAACACTTAGACAAAACCTAGATTGCACTCTCTAGTTTGATTATTTGCATAGGTTTTGCTCTAGGGATTTTATTGTGGCCTAGTTTAGTAAAAGATTTAGAAGTCCTAATTCACCCCCCTCTTAGGCGTCACCCGTTTCCTACAGAGCCTATTAGGGGTACCTCCAGGGGTTGTGCACGCCCCTAACATCTATTTTAGCAGCAGCAGCCGCCACATTAGGGTTTAGGTTTTGCTTAGATCATATCTGTCATTGAACAATTCGATGTTCATCGGTTTGTGAGACCGCAACTCGTAATCAACACAGTTTTGATTGCGTTCTACCTGTTTTTGCTTGTATTCTTGATTGCGCTTGCAGGGATAAGCCTTCGTGGCGAGGTCACTCGTGTGTCACAGGTGATAACCAATGGAGTAGTGGTGTATTGATTGCGAGGATCCGTTCGCTCAAAGCCTTGGATTATCAACATCGAGATCTCCACCCAATCAAGTTATCATTCCTCACGGAAGATCGAGCCTTCTATCCTATCACGTACAATATTTATAGATCATGTAAATAAAGTATGTGGGCATGATTGTAATTTTTTATACGAAGTTGTACCCTGTCACTATAGATAGAGGAACAGTGTCAAAGACAAAGGACATTTCTGGAATGGGGAAGACTCGAATCTCTCCACCTCCGAAGTTGTATCTCACTATCTCCGTGCCTTTCTTTGTAAGACCGAAGGTATAATTGTAACTATTTATGATTTAAAACAATGAAGAAGAATTATATGTGCAAAAACGAAGCATTTTTTCACATTCCTATGTTATGTTGTTTCTGATTATTGTTTAATTCTCTAACCTTCTCCCTTTAATTAATCTCTTTATGGAGGACTAATTAGGGTGAGGAAAGAATTAATTTATCTAAGTTGCCTTGTTCTTGGTTTCTCTCAGAAATCAAAAGCATGTAACCAACGGAGATGCTCTAAGCACTCCTACGAAAGATATTTATTCTACGACATCTAAAAATAGTGTTTAAAAATAATCCAAGTTGGTACCAAGTTATTTTTACACACGCCACTACAAGGAGCTCTTTTATCAATTGATAAACCTGATCTTTTCGATTTCCATTTAGATGAGGGAGAAAATAGAATTTACAGGATATCAAATTATCTTCAAAAAGCGAAAAATATGTTGTTATTTCACACGCCACATGATTGTGCAGTGTGTAAAATATTATGACAGATGCTACCTCTTACACTAGGGTTCTCTCTATCTGGTAGCACCTTTGAAAAACGTATGAAAAAAATATACAAAATGCTCACGGAGTTTGAATCTCAACAAATTTGCTCCTTCAAAGAGATGAAATGGATGGGATACAGTAACAGTAATTTTTGAGTAACACCGTGTACCGGACCACTGTATTAACCTAAATAACTTCCACTCGGAAAAGGTACTTTGAAAGTCGTTACTCGTTAGTAGTGTCACTCCCCATCAAATTTTAAGGTGAATATGGGCCTAACTTGAGTGCCGCATAAACGAATAAACTGAAGCAGCATAGTGGCTGTTATGTTTCTTTCTTTTTTCATTGTGGACGATTTTGTTAACACCCTCCAAAACCATGCATTTTGAAGCGGTCTATGTTTTAAGCAGTATGCATGAACACTTGGGGAAACTAGTGGCCAATTGCGAAAATTATCTGCTCCTACTTACCTAACTACATGTATATAATATATCCATGTGCGTTGACCAGGGTCGTCGATGATGGATTGGTCATTATGAGAAGGCCAAGTCACGAACAAACTCGCAGATCAACGACCATCCTCGTGGGAGTGTGGAATCAACGAATCGCCCTGGCTGCGCAGTATTGTAGAAAACTTGCACGCGTAGAATTTCAACGGTCACACAGTTATGGTGGCAGTGCGAGTGCGGATAGAGGTCAATGAGGAATTTCTCGCTCGAAAACACCTCATATTTATCCCTACCAAGCTATACACATCCTTGTCCTTATGTCCATTCCTATTCGAGTATCGAATCTCTAGTGTGTCCTCATCCTCGACAATAAAAATATGATTATATTTTATTTATATGATATTAACAAACACACGACATCCAACATCAATAGATTAAAAAAATCTGACATGTGTAAACAAAAATATTATTTAACCATGCAATACTACAAAAACAAAGTAACACGTGAACTGGTGGACGGAACGGCTAGTGGCTAGCCGTCTAGGTTGGGTGGATGTGTGCTTAAAGGGCTAGTTTAGGAGTTTAAAAATTAGAGGGGATTGAAGTGGCTAAAATCCTCTTTTATTCAAAATTGAATAAGGAGGGGATTTTATAGGGATCTCGGTACAAGTCGAGTGATTTTTTAGCACTCACTCGAGGTCGGGAATTGACTGTATCTATCTTGATAATGGGAATTATGATTGTATGTGCAAACCGGTCTGTAGGGGATGTGGTGTCTATGAGACGGAATCGAAATAAGGATTAACGTGTGGATACTTGTGTCAAGCGTTTGAACGTACTAAACACATACCGAGAAATATGGTAAATCGGTAAGTCTAGTACTTGAATGAATCTGTCCATAGACTTTCCCCCTCACTAGTCCTGAGATGGAGTCTCTCGTGCTTATCACAACAGCAATCCAGGCTATTCCCGTCGGCTGGGTACCGACGGGATTTACTCTAAAACCGACGGGATTTAGCTATTCCCGTCGGTTTTAGAGTAAATCCCGTCGGTACCCGGCCGACAGGAGCTACCCGACGGGGATTGCATTAACTCCCGTCGGCCCCGACGGGAGATAATTAACTCCCGTCGGCCCTAGGTAGCCGACGGGAGTTATTGCGCCCCGACCCAGGGCTGACGTGGCGGGCGCTTAACTCCCGTCGGCCAGGGCATGGGCCGACGGGAGTTATGGGTCCGCCACGTCAGCCCTGGGTGCCGGGACGGGGGAGCGACAACTGCCGTCGGCTTGGCTAAGCCGACGGGAGTTATCCTGGACAGTACCAGTTTAACTCCCGTCGGCTTTGCAAAGCCGACGGGAGTTAAACTGTCCCCCCCCCCAAAAAGCCCATATTTATGATCAATGGCACAGAAAATATACACAATATCATCATGCACATTCACACATCAATCACATCCATCCAGGGCCTCAATCACATCCATCGACACACATATATATAAGAACATACATCCACATAAGAAGTGTTCATCCACATAAGAAGTGTTCATTACTGAAAAGGTAGAGATCGAAGTGTTCATTACTGAAAAGGTAAAGATCGAAGCACATTCACGAACCGCCGCGGCTAGGGTTGTTGGAGCTTTGGCCGCTGCCTCCGTCCGGAGTTGGGTACGCGAATAGGGAGTTGACGAAGCCATCCATCGTTCCACTTCCTTCCTGATTGTCCTATGGAGCGAGAATGCAATTTGTCAGAAATCGTACATATTAACTGCTGAACTGTCGGCGATAGCTATAGAGTTAGAATACAAACCTGTGCTCCAGGGGTAGGTAGCTGTGCCGGCGGTGTGCTAAACTGAGGCTGCTGCGGCACAAGTCCCTGTTGAATACAAGAATAATACATATTCATGTGAGTGCAGTGCGGCACAAGTCGTCGTTTTTACTATGTAACTAGAGAATGGACATAGAATTTCTTACCGGAGGTGGAGGAGGGCCCATAGGGACGAACGTCCATTGCGGCGGAGGTGGAGGGGCCACGTACGGAATGCCCTGCTGCTGAGCTAGTAACTATTGACCAAGCATATTAGTAGTACGCATTGGATGTGTAAAGCAATGAATAAACAGTAATAATGCAATGGGCTTACTTGAAGCATCTGCTGTTGCTGCGCGTGGACTGAGGCATAGTACTCACTTTGAGCCCTCAACTGCTCAGTTTGAGCCCTCAACTGCTCATCGCGCTGACGGTTCTCCTCACGCAGCCTCACGATCTCAAGCTCTTGCTCAGTGAGCCGACGAGAGCTACGACCGGAGCTCCCAGACCCGGATGCCGACCGCCGAGACGCTCTAAAATCCGTCGTGTTGATCATTCCATCAAAGAGAGAGAATCTACAATTGTTGTCAAAGAAAGATTAATTAAGGCATATGCTCATGTCACTATATAAATGGCATGTAACGTAACATCTCACCGTCCATGTGCCTTTCCTCCACCGGATTTATGCACGGCTTGAGCATCGATCGGCATGGTCCTCCAATCGCAGTCTTCTCCGTGACGGTCCTTCATCTCTTCCGCATATGCCGCCTGTATCGATTATATAACCTTAGTTAGTACGTTGCGAGCATTAACCGAATATTGAGGACAACAGCTCACCAGACGCTCCCTTTGTGTCTGGCTGCACAAAGGGTTGGAAGGGTCGCTTCCCCTATGGCCAGCTTCCCACACCTCGATGGGAGTCGACTCGCGACCTAATTGAGCTTCCTACAACACAGAGTTAGTACAATAAATGAATATATGACATCTCAACATATTTGTTAGTTTTCTTACCAGGCGTTTCGCCTTTCGCGTGAAGTTGTCGCCACCGAAGGTGTGGTTCGGCATGGTGCCTCGATTGTCCCTGTGACTTTTTGACTTCTGTTGGAAGGCTTCAGAAGCCCATACCCCACACCAAGCTGCGTAGGCCTCTGGCCGGTTAGACATCCAAGGAACCACCACCTTCATAAAAACAAACATATATCAGTACCTATTCAAATGAAACAAACACAAAGGAAAGGATTGAAATATAACCTTACGATACTCTTCCTCGCGAAGGTATATACTCGAGGCCCCTGTCTTCTTGTTCATCTTTTGCCCTAAAATTTGTTGATAATACATGCACGTGGCCTGAATCCTTGCCTCGTACAAGGCCACATTTGTGAGTCCAGTTATGGGTCTTCCCGAAACCTGCAAACCCATCCCCATCCTCATTTCTCACTAGATTACTCAGCTCCTCAGCGATTTCCCACCCGGTGCGACGCTTCGGGGGTTCCTTCGTGACAATGGTGTCCTTCCTGAACTCGTGTGCCTGGAGCCTGAAGGGGTGGTTCAAAGGAAGAAAAGACCTATGACAATCGAAGTAACAGAACTTCCCACCCTTATCGAGCCAGAAACAATCTGTTTCTTTTCCACAAATAGGACAGCCTAGCCTTCCACTGACTCTCCACCCAGCAAAGATCCCATACGCTAGATAATCATGTATGGACCACAAATATGCTGCCCGAAGTTTGAATTTTTGCTTCATGAAGCTGTCATACGCCTCCACTCCTTCCCAAAGCTCTTTCAACTCCTCAATCAATGGCTCAAGCATAACATTGAGGTTTACGCCGGGATGATCCTTCCCAGGTATGATGAGAGTTAAGAACATAAACTCATCTTTCATGCAATCTTCAGGTGGAAGGTTGTACGGTATGGCAAAGACAGGCCAACATGAGTAAGACGCTGCGGTCATACTGAAAGGCGTGAAACCATCTGTCGCCAGCCCAATACGAACATTCCTCTCTTCACTAGCAAATTCTATATCGAAGCTGTCCAGGGCCTTCCATGCGTCGCTATCACACGGATGCTGCATTACCCCATCCTTTGGGGGCTTACGATTCTTGCGCCACCTCATGCGGCTCGCAATTCTACTAGCCAAGAACAGACGTTTCAGTCTTGGAGTGAGACGCATCCAACGAAGCTGCTTATGTGCCCTCTTTGTTGTCACCTTCTCCCCTTCTTCGTTTACCACCTCTATGTACCTCGACAGGCCACATTTCAAGCATTTCTCTAGTTTCGCACGATCGCGCCAATATATCATGCAGTTGGACGGGCATATATCGATCTTTTCATATGGCATTCCCAAAGCCTTTAGCAGCTTCTTTGACCGGTAAATGTCTTTAAGCACCTTATGATCGGCAGGAAGGACATCACTAAACAAGTCCAAAATCGCCTTATAACATTTGGCTGAGCAACCAAACTTTGACTTTATGCTCATTAGACGGGTCACGAACTGGAGGATGGTAACCGTTGTGTGTCCATGCAGAGGCATTTCTAAGTCTTGGAGGAGTTTGAACAACTCTTCAACCTCTTTTGTAGGCGGATCTTCAGGATTGTTGACAAACTCTGCCTGCATATCTTCTAACATATGATCCAATCGATCAACGTTTTCACCGTCATCCACCTCCATCTGTGCTGATACTATACTCCGTGACTCGCCGTGGTTATCCCAAACCTTATAACCTTGAACATACCCATGACTGCAAAGGTGTAGTGCCACAGTTCTCTTGTCATGTGACTGGATGTTCCCACATTTGGTGCATGGGCACCTAATCACAGCGTGGGTTGACTCTCCACGAGCGTTCTCTAAAAACTTTTCTGTCTTCTGAAACCATTCCTTTGTGTGACATCCGCCCTTCTTCCAACCAGCATACATCCACTCACGGTCATCTTCCATGTTTGTGGACTAGGATGGCTCAGTTTTGCTGTTGTGTAAACCACCAACCAAAAATTCAGCATATAAGAGCGATGCACGTGGCTTAGGTGATAACCCTACTATAGGAAAGGACATAAACCCACACGAGAATGGAGGCGGCCGCATGCGACTCATGACGTGCCCGATGGTCCGAACGAAATTTCGGCAGCATAACCCCGCTGTTCTCCGAACACACGCCTATCATGGTGCGACGGAGAACAACTGGGTTATGCTGCTGAAATCTCGTTCGGACCAACGGACACGTGCACGAATCACATGCGGCCACACCCATTCTCCGGCTGTCCAAATACGTGGACAATCCCGGAACCACGCACATCACAAGTAATCTTGTGTTTGGACCGAATGAAACTATACAATCTATGCATCCATAGATTGTCTAGGTGCATTAGGCCCAAACATATGAATAAATGTGATGCATGTGCATGCTTCCGGAACGGGTGACGCCTAGGGTTAACTACTGGTCTGCGCACTTAACCCTAAAACTCTAGGAAAATAAACAGTGTATCATACTAATCAAACTACCACAACGTAGTTAACTCCCGTCGGCTTAATCAATACAATCAACCAACCGACGGGAATAAGCATATTTTCGATATAAATATAAATATATGTCGTAATGATATAATTTTAAATGATTTCAATCTTACTGTCTCAGATTTTGGAGGTTGCAGCGGCGTCGGGGGAGGGGACGGGCGGGGGCAGCAGCGTCGGCAAGCCGCGGCGGAGGACGGGACGGGCGCGGCAGGGTCGGCGGCGGCGGCATAGGCGTGGGCGGCGCTCGGGCGCGGCGGGGTCGGCGCACGGCGGCGGCGGCGCTGGCGCGGGGTCGGCGGTCGGCGGCGGCGCAGGCGCGGACGGCGATCGGCGGCGGCGCGGGATCGAGTGGCCGGCGATGGAGAACGACGCGCGTGATGGAGAAAGGCCTGGGCGAGTGGCCGGCGCGCGCGTTTAGCGAGGTCCGCCCTAAACCCCGTCGGCCATAATGAAGCCGACGGGAGATAATGTAGCTCCCGTCGGCCTCTGGACTAACCGACGGGAGTTAAATAACTCCCGTCGGTTAGTCCGGAGGCCGACAGGAGCTACATTATCTCCCATCGGCTTCATTATGGCCGACGGTAGTTAATTAACTCCCGTCGGCAACCCTAAAAACCGACGGGAATTATTATGGCCGACGGGAGTATTCAGTTTTGCTGTTGTGTATGGTGGGTATAAGTGTGGTCACTGCACGGCGGCAGCCGGGGTCAGTCGAGCATTGTATGCCAAGGTCGTGGGCCCTATTCTGTTGACGATGAATCGATGTAGACGATTTATATGTGTGGGGACAAAGTACCCCTATATGTCGTGTGTTTAGGTTTAGCTTGTGAGGTTAAAAACTAGATTTGAATCGTCTGCTTGTCACAGCTAATGAGACTGCTTGGTCCATTGTACCACATTGAATAATAAGTGGAAATGAGGTTACATGCAAAAGTTGTTGATTGACTTAATGTTTGATACCATGTATGAATAGCTAGGTGCTCATCTAGTATAAGTATTATCCTAGAACCTGAAAAGCTAAAACTTGAATTAGACTCAGCTAGTGCTTTTGTCAAACCAAACTCCTTAGCCAAACAACTTCATGGTCTAGAGGTAGAGGAGTAGACTCCTCATACTGGGTAAGTTTAGCTAAGTATTAGTATACTCAGTCTTTCTTGTGGCATAATTTTACAGGTCTTTTGCAAGAAATGGTTGATGGTGTGACTAGGCCATCCACCCTACCACCGGGTTGGACGATTGAGTGGGATGCTTCCTCAGCAGGAGAGGACCAGGAGGAGTAGTGGGGCAAGCTTCGCCCTACTCCCCAGTTATCTTCGTTAGTTTATTTTAGCTGCATCAAAAACTATCTTTTATACCTTTAAACTCTGATTGATGTAATAACTTTAAGTACTTCTTTAATATATGGTATTATGTTGTATTGTATTTCTCTGTGTCTCACCTTCGAGTGAGAAAGTGGTGTCTCGATTTGGTTTGAGTGGTTTCATCGGACTAGATCCGACGGACTGACAATTTATTCTAATATAAGTATGTCATCGTCTCTAAGGCGTGACCTGGACACTTAAGCTAGAATAATCTAGTCGGTTCCGCCACAGCTAGTATCGGAGTGAATACCACTTTAGAGAAGTCAATAAGTCATGATTTCCAACCCCTTTCAAAAAGTAAAACTTGCTTAAAAATCAATGTTGGATATATCGTCAGGACGATAAGGATAGACCTAGGACTTGAATCCTTAGGAATAGATGGCTAGGTAGGTGGCTATTAAGTATGTCGTATAGGCTACTACTACAATAGGTGGGGTGCTATTACACCCCTATGTTTGATGAGAGGACATCAAGGACAAGCATGCATGCATCAAAAAATATAAAATTGTCATTAACTAACTGGCATAAAAGAAGAGTCACCTTAACCCCTTAAAATTTATCTAAAACAATGGTTAGGAAAATAAGGAAAATTGCTAAGGAAAGTCTTAATTAAGTCAGGATAGGTCAAACCTTTAAAGTTTTTCTAGTTTTTTACACTTAGCACCTTTTTCTTCCAGTTTTCCCCCTCACTTACACTTACCTTACACAGATGGCTTCGCCTACACCCGCTGACGGATGAGTCACCCACTTCAGCTTCGACTACCTTTCACGAGAGGGTTTTCCCTCTATCTTGTGGGAGGTGTTGAGCGTAGCTAGGTACCCCGTTCCTTCTCAGTACATAGTGCAGCTGAGAGCACCTAGAGGGGGGGTGAATAGGTGATCCTGTAAAAACTTAAAACTCAAGGCCATAAACTTGATTAAGTGTTACAGCAATAAAGCCAAGTGGCTAGAGAGGAGTTCTTGCTAAACACGATAACCACAAAGAAATCAACACAGAGAGGCACAGTGGTTTATCCCGTGGTTCGGCCAAGTCCAACACTTGCCTACTCCACGTTGTGGCGTCCCAACGGACGAGGGTTGCACTCAACCCCTTTCAAGCGGTCCAAAGACCCACTTGAATACCACGGTGTTTCTTGGTTTCACTATATCCCGCTTGCGAGGAATCTCCACAACTTGGAGCCTCTCGCCCTTACAATTTGATTATCACAAATAAGCACGGAAGTAAGGATGGGATGAGCAACACACACAAGACACAAAATCAGAGCAAAAGCACGCACAGAAGTCACACCTCGAGCTCGCAACACAACTCTAAGAGTTCTCTACTCAAATGGAGCTCTAGTTGCTATCGCAAAGAATCAAATGCGCGGAAATGGAGTCTTGGTGCTTAGAGTTGATCAAAGAACGCTTGGTGTGCTCCTCCATGCGCCTAGGGGTCCCTTTTATAGCCCCAAGGCAACTAGGAGCCGTTGGAAACAATCCAGGAAGGCAAATCCTGCCTTCAGTCGGGTGGCGCACCGGACAGTCCGGTGCACCACTGGACACTTGCCGGTGCGGATTGCTTTCCTAATCTGGCGTAGCCGACCGTTGAAGATTTGGAGCCGTTGGCGCACCGGACACTGTCCGGTGCACACCTGACAGTCCGGTGCCCCCATATGACCGTTGGCTCGGCCACGCGTCACGCACGGATTGCGCGGCCGACCGTTGGCGCGCCCGACTGTTGCCTCACCGGACAGTCCGGTGCCTCACCAGACAGTCTAGTGAATTATAGCCGTACGCTGTTGACTTGGTTCCCAAGAGCAGCGACTTCGCCGCAGACGACTCACCGGACAGTCCGGTGCACCACCGGACAGTCCTGTGATCTATAGTCGTACGCCGCCGTCGAGACCCGAGAGCAGGCAGTTCACCGGGACTGGTCCTAGCACACCGGACACTGTCCGGTGCACCACCGGACAGTCCGGTGCACCACCGGACACTCCGGTGCACTCAGACCGAACAGCCCTTTGGCTGAACATAGCCAACTAATCTCCAAAGTGATTTCTCCTGTTTCTAGCACTTAGACACAGCACATTAGTCTCCAAAACAATGGACTAAGACAAGAAACATACCTTTAATCTTGATTTGCACTTCTTGAATCTTTGGCACAAATATAACTCAAAGCATTTTTGTGTGAAGCCCTAAATCACCAAAATCTTATAGAAATGGCCCAAGGGCACATTTCCCTTTCAGCAGCTATATGAGGAGCATCGAGTGTCGCATTGCAGGGTGTGGCTGACCTTGGAGCCCCACCCCCTACAGCCAAGTTGGCGTTCGCTGGACTCCGAGACAACGACACCATGGAGGTTGTAGCCTTGCGGGCTCTGACGACCTTCTATTTGTTTCACCCATTGGAGATGCTGATGCATCCCCTTGGACTCTTTTTCGCTGAGCGAAAGGATGATCTAATGTGGCACGATAGGGTGCGCCATGCGAAGGATGTATGGGCACTACACCCTAAGTAGGCCCCTCGAGTGACGGACTAGTGCATGAATGCATTGTATTGCCTTTAGGTCTTGCAAAGCGAGGCTATGTCACATCTGACTGTTCTGGCTCAGACAGCCAAAACAACCCTCGACGACAGAGAAGTCTTCGTGGTAGCTTGTTTTCTAAGTTGATGAAGAAAGATCTCAAGAACGTGCAAATAGGCACCCGCACTTGCGAACTTGAGGAGCAAGTGGAGGTCTAGGACAACACCATTGAAGTCCTAGAGAACCAGCTCCATGGCTTGCAGGTTGAGTTGGACGAGACCAATGCCCACTTGGAGATGCATCATCAGGAGATGCAGCAGGGCATGGAGGTGGACAAGGACAATGAGGAGGAAGACCTCGAGGAGATAGAGCCGGCATCTAGCTTGGACACCATCAACCTAGCTAACTCCTCAAAATAGCTTACCTTTTGCACCTCATGATGTACTAGGCTAGAGAGTTGAGTCCTCCTAACTTGATGTAACCCATGGGAACTTTTTTGTGGAATAAAAATGGATGGTTTTAAGTTTCAAGGTTATGATCAAGTTTCACCCAGTTCAGTACCAAGTCATGAAATGCGAGACAATTTGGAAATTAAGATTTTTACTGCTTACTCATTATTCATTAAGTCACATTTAACAAGAATGGATCATGAGTATAACAACAGGGACTCCTGATTTTCAGATGGCAAGAAGAGCATATTGTGGACAGAACAAGCAAGTTCCCCCACCGCCACCACAACCTCCCACGATGTAGGAGCTGATGGTGTGGTAGAATGAGATTCAGCGGCGGCTGGTGCAACGCTAGCCTCAGCCCTAGCACCTTAGGGGTGGTCGGCAGCAGCAGCGACCACAAGCAGTGTCAACCAACCAAGAGTTCCTCAGCACCCAGCCTTCGCTATTCACCCGAGCAGAAGATCCACTGGATGCGAATGTATGGCTCCAGGTGGTGGAATCCAAGTTTCCACTACTTACGGGAGTGTGCCCTGATGCGCCCAAAGTTAGAATCGTCGCCTAGCAGCTTCATGGACTCGCTAGGACATGGTGGGATGATGTCCTCGCCATGCAATTAGCCGACCACGTAGTGACTTGGAAAGAGTTCAAGGCAACATTCAAAGGACATCACATCCCAGCGGCATCATGGATCGAAAGCTAGACGAATTCTTGTTGCTTACCTAAGGAAAACGCACCGAACTCCAGTACGCACATGCTTTCAATGATTTGTGCCAGTATGCGGGCTACCATGCAGGCACTAATGAGAATAAGAGGGACTGATTCTGGAGAGGCCTCAACACCAAGCTCCATGAACATCTCAACACAGTCAGGGCCAACAGCTATAACGAGTTGGTTAACCTGGACATATCGCAAGAAGAATGTATTGTGGCTCACAGGGGAGAGAAGAAGGGAAGGCACCTATGGCAGGACCCTCAACTCTGCGTCAATGCTTCAGGATTGTTTCTAACAATTAGAGCAAGGGCCCTCAACAATAGCAGGGACGTTGGGTGATAAAGCCACCTCAGCAGCCATAAGAAATCAACCGCCCCCAAGCCCCAGCTCAGAGGAACAACAACCAACCTCAATAGTAGTAGCAGTATCACCAAGGCAACAGGAATTGTGGGGGAGAGATATCCCCTAGGTCCTCACGAACACAAAAACATGTCAAGGTCCACCTGATAGGCCTCTCGATGGTTTGCCTTGTGGGACGGGTCATCGGACCACCCCCAAGCCAGGCAAAATCGGTATAGAAAGACGAAGACCAGACGTCCGGGTTATGCACAGACCGAAGTGCTAATATCTTGGGATAAGAAGTTACGCACACCTGAAGGGCCAAACACTCGACGTTAACTCGGCTGAAGAAATGATTGAACTCAGGATAAGCAGGACTACATGATGAGATAAAGGTGGAATCAGGTAGAATAGATAGTGATCACAACTTGTAAAGGGATAACCTTCTGGTCACCTATATAAGGCCGAGAGAGTACCCCTACAAAAAGATCTCATCTCCCACTATCCCTCATCAACCACACCTTAGTACCACCACAGCTCATTTATAATCCATATACTCTAGTGCAATTCCAATACACAACCTCAACAGGAAGTAGGGTGTCACTACACCAAAATGCTTAACTTCCTAGGGCCTAAACCGTAGGAAGTTAGAGCAAAACTCTCGGAAGTTATACAAACCGTCGGAAGTTAGCAGAAACCGTCGGAAGTTAGCCCGTCGGAACAATTTGGTCAGAAGTTAGGGTAACTTCCGAGGGCCTCTTGGAAGTTAGGGTAACTTCCGAGGGCCTCTCGGAAGTTAAGGTAACTTCCTAGAGGGCTGTTCGCCTCTCGGAAGTTAATGGTTAACTTCCTAGAGGGCACCTCCCTCTCGGAAGTTAAGGGCTAACGCCGTATGAGAATAACTTCCGATGGCCTCTCGGAAGTTAAGGGCTAACTTCCTACCGTTTACTGTTCCTCTCGGAAGTTAAATTGACTAGCCTAAAAATACAATTTATTTTTGGTAATTCAACACATTGCATACATAACAAATATATTTAACAGCCACAATACACAACATGTCACATATAACATCTCACATACATAATAACAACATTTCAGCAAATGACATTCACAAAGTTATGGACATAACAATCCACAAAATGTCTCACAAGTCAAATCCACCTCGACATAAGAATTCACAAGTCTCACAAGACACAAGTTTGAAGTCTCACAAAACACATCGAATGGAAGCCCACTACTGTAGATCAACATCAGGAAATAGCGAAGAGTGATGCT
Organism: Zea luxurians; assembly: GCA_029449295.1. NCBI lineage: Eukaryota > Viridiplantae > Streptophyta > Magnoliopsida > Poales > Poaceae > Zea > Zea luxurians. The sequence continues at coordinate 13,206,446 of JAOPSE010000068.1, forward strand.
CGCTACCTCCACTAGCGAAGAGCGCATTGACAAAGTCTAAGCCGTCATCTTGTTGCTGCGCTGGCAAGGTAGCTGGAGGAGTCTCATATACCTATACAAATGACATTCATGGAGTTACACTGTAATGTAACAAGTAAATTATGATAAATTTGCATACCTGATGTTCGGTATGTGGAGGTGGAGGTGAAGGCCAAGGAAAATGTATGGGAGGTGGAGGTGGGGGCCATCGAAACCTGTATCCCTTGGGCTTGTGCTAGTTGCTACCAAATTTTCGAACACATTAATGTCAGTGTTTTAAATCAATACATAACTTAAACTGAATGATCTTTTTGAACTTACTTGTATCAGTGCTTGCTGTTGTTGAAAATGAGTAGCATAGTATTCTTGTTGAGCAGCATGTTGCCTCAAGTATTCCTCCTGAACCCTTTGCCGCTCCTGATGTTGCCTAAGCTCTTCTCGTAGTCGCTCAACTTCTGCAGTATCCTGAGTAGAGCGATGGGAGCTACGAGCAGCAGACCTCGACGAACCTCTCCTCTGAACCGTCACCTAGCTCGAGTCGATGACGTTATCGAACATCGAGTACCTTCAAACAAGTAACATCACGATAGATTCAAAATAAATCTATTGTACTTAAACCGATGAAACAAGATAAGGTATGTAGAGTCCACACCTTCCATGGGGTTTTCCACCACTTGCATACATAGCCTGAGGATCAATAGGTGCGGTCCTCCAGTCATAGTCCGATCCGTGCTGACTAGACATCGCCTCAGCATATGCAGCCTCCATAGAAAAGAACAATGCAATCTTACATCACTGGGCACATACATAAATTCATATGAAAAAAATCTACCAAGCATTTCAAAACACTCACCAGACGATTTGTTGCCTTTTGGCTACACAACACATCTGGATTTGCAGGATCTGGTCCTCTGTGCCCCCTTAGGTATATTTGAACATCACTAGGCACTACACCACTGCTAGCTTCCTGTACGTACATTTGACAAACATTATAATCAGAAATGACATCAAGTCATATACAATCAACAAAACTACACCACTGCTAGCTTCATGTACTTACCATTCGTTTTGCCAAACGAAAGTGATCATCACCTCCATACTTGTGATACGACTCGGTTCCATGATTGGAACTTTGTCGTATAGACTTTGCCTTGAAATTATCCGAAGCCCAATAACGGCATAAGGCACGCCAAGCAGCATCATTGGCGGCTATCCATGGAATCGAATGCTACGGAAACACAATTCATTTATAAGTAACTGTAACATATACAAGGAACATAGTACATCATATGCAAAAACATCAATTTTTTCCAACATAAGCAAAAACATCAATTACCTGAAGAAAATCTTGCTCAGTCATAGAAAGTCCATATTGTGATGCCTCGCTCTTACTGGTTGCACGTCGTCCTTCACTACTCAACATAGCTTGATTAATCACCTGGATTCGAACATAGTACATCATATCCGCAACAACATCTGCCGCGTTCCTATGGAACAAGGAGTGTGCATGCTCGGTATGAGTATCTCCATCAGGCAACTTATAATATTTATGAAAAATAAACATAGTCAAGAATCCATAATATGAATCAATCATTGAGCTGATAACTTCGCAAGAAGATAGATAAACATACCCAGAAGTTGTGCCAAACTGCACCTTGCGCATTCCCATGTTGCGCATTAACCGCAAGGCCGTATTGATCCCATCTTGTGACAGGGACCTCAATACCATCCACAATCACCAATCCAGGCCATCTCATACGACAGATATTGCCCAACACTTTATTTACTTGCCTTACATGATCTTAGCCGGTGAAACCACTATCCAGCCAAGCCCTAACAACACAAGCACAATTGTCAAATTCAAAAAATAATTGTTTATCCTCAATGTGTAAGACATAAGAACAAAGCAAAGATGCTCTTACCCATCTCCACTCGGGATTATCTCAACCTTGTTAACTGGTTCTTTAGGAGGGGGGACCCAACTAGTCTTTCGCGGCTTCCGGACCTGTGAAGACCCTCCAACTCCCCTTCTTCCAGAACCTCCTCCTGAAACACCAGCTTCCCCTTCCCTTGACCCACTAGCTCCCCCAACTCCTGACCCTCCATCATTGGGCCATTCACCCCACCATGTCTCCACCTCCCTACCCTGGACATCCTCAACATCTTCCACTTGTCTCCACTCCTCTGTCTCTTCCTCATCTTCAGGCTCATCCTACAGATCAAAATTAATAATTTAGTTATTCGAACTCATACAAATATTACATTACAAAACGAATATATTGGTTACCTCATTCCTCTGTACGCCGACTGCCTGACCCTGCAACTCTGGAACATGCTCCAACAAAGCTCTACGCCTGCTCGAGCTTGAACTAGTGCCCTGGAACACTAAGTACTCCTTTCTCCCAAAAATGGAGGCTCTCCTCGCTAGTCCCTTAGCGAGCCGCTTGACCTTTTTAGACATCCTGTTATTAAAACAAAATCAAATTAGTAAATGAGCATAATGTAAATGAACATAATGTATTGAAATGAACATAATGTAAATGAACATAAATGAACATAATGTATTGAAATGAACAATAAATATATAATTACTTTTTAGTCGTATTCAAAATCAGGATCAAATTGTTTTCTTCGATTTGATGTTTTCTTCTTTGACTTCCGTTTTGGTTTTTTGGGACTTACTACATCTTCAGGATCTCCCACTAATGATTTTGGCAAAACCTTAGTATCTATATTAAAATTGGCCGGAAGTTCATCTTCTTGGTAAATTTTTTCAACTTCTGCCTCAAACCATTCACCCTTGGTGTGTAACTGTTCACGAGGATTAACTTTGTACACTACCCATGTGGCTTCCAGCTTTATAGATGGATACGGTATGTAGTACACCTGGTCAACTTGGTGAGCAAGAACAAATTTGCTACATGCACTTGTTTTGAGCTCATGTTTGACTTCTACCATGCCAAATTGGTTTTCTACAGTCCCTTGATTGGGATCAAACCAATCACATTTGAAAAACACCACCTTAAGATTTTTGCTCCCGGCGAAGTCGTACTCGAGTATGTCATTAATAACTCCATAATAATTCATCTCTCTTCCACGATCATCGACTACCCTGCATACAACTCTAGTATTTTTTGTCGTCGCAAATGGACGAGTACATTCAAATTTGGTCGAACGAAAATGAAACCCCTTAATGTCGTAACGACCGTAGCTTCTGACTTTTACGATTGCGTAAGACATCTGAAGTAAGTCCTCGTCTAAATTTGGAATTTTGTCACACTACCAATCAGATGGTGAAATTAGATTTCTAAAACAAAATATATAAAGTAGAACAAGAGTGTTAGGTTATTTACATAATTTCGAAACCAATTAATGAAATTGGGCTTCCCATGTCTTCCTCGAAGCGCGTTTTCATACTGCCTCGAGGACAATTTCTCATTAAGTTGCGATTGGAATTCTCTGTTACAACAAGTAAACAAATGAGGTGCGGAACATGATTACTACAAGTAAACAAATTGAAATATGAAGTCATCTTACTTGAAATATTGAGTCATTTCATCCATATTTTCATACATATAGAGCAAAGCGTCCAACTTTTCTTCGCACTCAGGATGATATTCTGTGGATGCTCCGACAGTCTTGCCCTCAATCTCAAAAATTTGGAGATTGATGTGGGTCCCTACTTTGTCATCATGATACCTCAATGTAGGGGCATTGATATTGTGCTCGTCTGCAAAGTATACACTCGTGAAGGCTGCTACCTCTTTATATTTGAATTCTTCAGCTATACACCCTTCAACTCTTCCTTTGTTACCAACCATTGAACTAAGCTTCTTTAATGCCCTTTAAATATGGTACATCCACCTGTATTGCACAGGACCACCAACCTTAGCTTCATATGGAAGGTGGACAAGTAGATGTTGCATTGGATTGAAGAATCCTGGGGGGAATATTTTTTCCAACTTGCATATAAGGACAGGAATTTCTGTCTCCAACTTCTCCATCACATCTTTGTTTATTTCTTTAGCACAAAGTTGCCTATAAAAGTAGCTTAACTCAGCTAACGCCTGCCAGATACTGACTTTCAAGTACCCACGAAACATTATATGGAGGAGCCTTTCCATCATTATATGATAATCATGGCTCTTCAATCCAGTTATTTTATTTGTCTTTAAGTTCACAGCTCTCCTAAACCCGGCCGCATAACCATCTGGGAATTTCAAAATTTTCAACCATTCCATTACTTCTTTCTTCTGTTTAGGTTTTAGACAAAATTGAGCATGTGGCTTTTTTCCATTTTCGTCGAGTTCCTGGGTTGGTCGGTTACAAAGTTTTGCTAAGTCCTTTCTGGCCTTTATATTGTCTTTTGTTTTGTCGCCTAGATTCATGCAAGTACTTATAATGCTTTCACCAACATTACGTTCCTGATGCATGACATCAATGTTATGCATTAGAATCAATGCCTTAACATAAGGTAGTTCCCATAAACCACATTTATGTGTCCAGTTATGCTCGGTTCCAAAACCTATGTATCCATCACCACTTTCATTCTCTTTCAAATTATTAAGCATAGCCTCAATCTCTATTCCGCTAAGACACCTAGGCGGTCCCTTTGTCACGATAGTGCCCTTCTTAAAGGTGTTAACCTCGAACCTATACGGGTGTTTTTGGGGCAAGAAGCATCTGTGGCAGTCAAAGTAACAGATCTTCCCTCCAAACTCAAGGCGAAAACAATCTGTATCCTTGCCACATATTGGACATGTCAGAGTTCCATGGCAGCTCCATCCAGCAAATAAACGGTATGCCATGACATCATGAATGGACCATAAATACGCAACTCGAAGTGTGAATATCTCGTTTTTGTAGCAATCGTATGCTTCGACTCCTTTCCATAACTTTTTGAGATCATCGATCAAGGGTTGCATCATCACATTCAGCCCTTTCCCAGGATGGTCTGGACCAGGAATAATTAGGGAAAGAAACATGTAATCATATTTCATGCACAGATGAAGTGGAATGTTGTATGGAATAACAAATACAGGCCAACAAGAATATGATGCCGCGTTCGTATTGAAAGGTGTGAAACCATCTGTCGCCAACCCAATTCAAATATTTCTCGCTTCACTAGCAAATTCTGGATCAAAGTCATCTAGAGCCTTCCACGCATCACTGTCAGACGGGTGCGTCATCACATGAGTGTCCCCTCGTTCACGTTCTTTATGCCATCTCATGTGCCTAACTGTGTTCCTCGAAAGAAACAAAAGCTTAACATGAGGCGCAAGAGGCATATAACGAAGTTGCTTTTGGGCTACAATTGATGTGACCATTTCACCATCATCGTTTTTAACCTCTACATATCTCGACTTGCCACACTTTAGACACTTACTATCATTCTCATGATCCTTCCAGAACAGCATACAATTATCTGGACAGACATCAATTTTCTGATAGTCCATACCTAGACCAGAGAGCAGTTTCCTGCACTGATACACGTCTTTCAGCATCTTGTGATTTGGTGGAAACACTTCGCTGATTAAGCTCAAGAGCTCGTTGTAACAATTGTTTGAGAACACGAACTTAGACTTAATAGCCATAAGTCGAGTCACGAAAGCAAGGATGGAAATTGTTGTGTGTTCGTGCAACGGCTCTTCCGCAGCCTTAAGAAGGTCGAAGAACTTTTTAACCTCTGGAGGAGGCGCCTCCTCAGGATTTGGTGGAAACAATAAATCAGGATCCCCCCTTAAATCTTCAAGCATCTCATCCATTCTATCGTATTCCACGTCGTCATTGTTGTGGGCTTCCGATGCATTTTCATGGGGAAACTCCTCGCCATGATACACCCAGACTTCATAGTCAGGCATATAGCCATATTTGCAAAGGTGTCCCGATAGAGTTCTCTTGTCTTGACATCTATAAATACGACACATACTACATGGACACCGCACATCTGTGCCATTTCTTGACAAAGTAAAAGCACGAGCAATAAAAGCCTCTATCTTTCTTATCCACTCTGCTGAGGGATCATTCATACTCCAACCTTCATACATCCATCGACGGTCCTCACCCACCATATTTGATGCTAAAACAGTAGAACATATTATTCACCCATAATAGATCGCTAGAGCAATGATTTATGACATATAAGTTTCGCAACATTACGACAATTTTGCAAAAATATTACTAATCTGTAACAAACAAGATGCTAACATAATTATGTTATATGCAACAGTTAGCTTCTCAAGTTGATTAGCCTAATTGACATAACTTCCTACGGTTTAAAATCAGTTGACTCTCGAAAGTTAGTATATTTAATAAAAAAATAAAATACAAACATTCGAAAGTAGTTACCTAAAGCGACGAAACGGTGACGCGACGGCGTTGGGGCAACGACACTGCGTGCGTCACTTGTGGTCTGAACGAGTTCGGTTTCCGCCGATGCCGGGCGAGCAGGAGAGGACAGGCGGCGGTGGCGGGGCGGCCGAGCAGACGGCTGCGGTGGGGCGGCCGAGCAGACGGCTGCGGCGGGGCACTCAAGCAGCAGGCGGGCGCGCGGGATGGGCGAGCGCAGCAGGCCGGGGCGGCGGTGGCGAGCGGGATGGGCGAGCGTGGGGCGGGCGAGCAGCCGGCGAGCAGTAGGCCGGGGCATGCACGGGATGGCGTGGTGGACCGGCGATGGGCGGTGGAGCTGCGGATCGGCGAGCGGCGTGGCGGCGGCTGGAAAATGGGAGATGCAACAGAGACGGGCGCGGAGACAGGCGCGCGCCGTTTCCTAAAAACCTAACTTCCGAGAGGACTTCCACAAACCGTCGGAAGTTAACCCTACAGCGACCGGTCAACGCCCCAGTACGCAACTTCCGAGCGGCACTCTGCAGGCTGTCGGAAGTTAACCTAACTTTCGAGAGGCACTGTGCAGGCCGTCGGAAGTTAACGTAACTTCTGAGAGGCCCTCGAAAGTTAATGTAACTTCCGAGAGGCCCTGCGCCAGCCGTTGGAAGTTAACGTTACTTCTGAGAGGCCCCAGTCGCCTCTCGGAAATTATTAATTTCCTACGGTTTTGAAAAAAACCAGTAGGAAGTTATTGGCCTCTCGGAAATTGCTTATTTTGGTGTAGTGTGTTACACATTTCAGTGGCCCAGACTTGTATAAATCCTCGTGTAAGTTTGACGTGTTCCTGCACGTACCATCAAGTCACAGTCAATGATACCATCCTACTCAAAAGCAACAGGTGAGGAACCCCATGGTGCGCAGTCGAGTCATAAACACCGACAGCTAGCGCGCTAGGTAGGGGGTGCGACGTTGATCCACGACGACTCCATGGCTATCATCTTCAACGTCCAGGTCACCTTCAATGCTGGGGAGATCTTCTGCTTTAGATCCCTTTCCTGCATTGCAAACCAAGAAGGCATCCTGCACCACATTACGGATCTATTTGAGAAGAGATCTTCTCCGATGGCGCCAAATGCGGGGGCGGCCTCGTCTCACCTAACTCCAGCGAGAATTGCGCCAACAAACTCTAAGGCGCGAGGATCTCAACTAGCTTCTGCCCCACATAGAATTGCACGTGTGTCGGGTGGGCCTAGGGTCATTGCGACACATGTGGCTCGCCCGACTAAGGCTGCACCTCTATCGCGATGGACCCCTTTGTCCACGTCACCCACTCGGGCATGGACTCGGATCACTCAACGAAAAGAAATGGGTAACCCCGACACTGCGTGGCCATGGGAACAAGACCAACGACTATGCCGACCGTTGCGCTCTCATGGGAGACGACTAGAGCATGAGATGTCGCTCCAAGCTCTTTCTTCCCAGATGTCCTCTTTATCCAGGGAAGAGTAGAGGACACACCCATCTCTGACGACGAGCCCACTATACTGGGGAGGAGCCCCCACAACGCGAGGCATGTCGACGTCGGAACAGGCGACATTCAACATCACCATGAAGCTGGGGAATGGGATCTTGCTCAACTCGTCTCCGGGACAAGGCATCTGAAGCAAGAGAAACTCCTGACGACAGAGCGCTCCATGAGCACCACAATTCCCGATGCTACGATCGTCACCACGCCTAGAAGCGCGAGCGGGAACAAACTGAACATGACGCCAGGATCCAATGCGAGAATCCACTTTCCCTCGGAACCTGTTGTCTGACTTTGCTCAAGCCCTGAACACGCTGAGTGAAGTTGGTGAGGCCCTGGCTCATATCGCCAACGACCTGCTGTGCACCCCGGATGTGGAAGGCTACCGACAGATCCTCACCTAGGCAATAAACCATCTTCTTTGCCCGCCCATCCGGCACCAGACATGCGCTATGTAATCAACAGTCGGTGAGACGCGCGGAGCAACATCAATGCTTCGCACAATCGCTGGTATGAAGAGGAGATGAGGCGGCGGGAAGAGTACGACCGAGATCATGGTGCACCGGCACGCAGCCGTGTCAACAGGACAAAGTCGACAGTAGCCTCTACGAACAGCCTAGCGCTAGGCCGGTTAGCTCGGGAGAGAAGACATGACGTACGACGTCACTCGCCTCCCACGGACCACCATCGCAACCATGCTCGAGAAGATCGTCGGGAGGACCGGGGGACGTGCGGGGTCTCAGCCCTTCCCTCTGGCTCCTAGCAATTCAATGGTCGCCTAACTTCAAGGTCTCGAACGTCGACAAGTACGAGCCTAAGAAGGATCTAGGCGGCTGGTTGGCTGTCTACACGACCGCCGCTCGAGCCGCCAGAGCAACGGAGGTCGTCATGACATCGTAGTTGCCCATCGTCCTCGGGCAGGCTTTGACATCTTCCTCGCAATTTGTAACACCTCAAATCCATCCATTAAAGGTACAATAATATTAGCTGCTAAAACTAGTAGAGAAGAAATAATTTTAGAAATAGATAAAGTAATAACATAAAATACAAATATTTAATCTTTTTGAGTATTTGAATCAAGCACTTGATTTCATTTCATTCATTTTTAGAAGTATGATTTTTGTTTGCTAATAATTAATTGATGATTTTATTTAGAGAATCCCTTTATTCGAAACCCACTTTATTAATATAATGGACTTTGGTCTAAAAATAAATATTTTAATATTTTAATTATAAACATTATTGGTAAATTTATTATAGTTTTTGAAATATTTATATATAATTATTCCTATGTTTTTTCTTCTTCTTTTAAAAAAAAGGAAAAGAAATTAAAAAAAACCAAACGACGCTCACCAATTGGCTAGCCCAGCCACTAATTCCCCGAGCCCCCATATGAGATGTCGCATGGGCTCTCCCCGCCAGCTGGGCCATCGACTGAGTAAAATACATGAATCGCCTGTTGTCTCCTCACCCAGGCGCAGCGCCGTCTCGCACCCAAGCACCGTTCAATTGCGCCGCCGCACCGGCTCGCTTGTTCTCTCTCGCCTGTTGCCGCCGGCTGCTGGTGGTGCAGCTCGGTGGCGATCGGCAACCAAGGCGATGCACTCAGGAGTGCATGATGTCGCACTACTTCTCGCAGGTGCAAAATTCGCGGATCACAACTGAATACGAGAATTTAGCGCTGCCTAACATTGCAGCTTTTCTGGTTTTCCTCAATGCTATTTAACCCTGGTGCTTACACAGTCGCTGGACCACGATCACCCGCCACGCGCGCTCGCGCTGCGACGTGCCCGCCTAGAACGATTTACATGCACGGCAATGGCGGTGACCACTCTCACCTCACCGTGAGCGCAGCACGGCTCTGGTGGAACACCACACATGCAGCTAACTATGGAATACAAATATGCATCACTAAACAAGTGACTAACTAATGTAATGCATGAACGTTCATCATTTCACCCCCTTAATCCCGCTGCACTGCCACCACTCCCAGTGTTGTCTCAACTCAATGAAGCTGACCTTCCCGAGTGCTTTCGTCAGAATATCTGTAAGTTGCTTCTGCGTGCTCACATGATTAATGTCTATGCTCCCTTTTTCAACACAGTCTCTAATAAAGTGATATCTTGTGTCTATATGTTTGCTTCGTTCATGATAAACCGGATTCTTACTCAAGGCAATAGTAGACTTGTTATCAACAAGGAGATTCACCTTTGGAGCTTTAATCCCTAGCAGCTCTCCAAGTAATTGGCTGAGCCATACACCCTGACAGGCTGCCCCAGCACTTGCAATATATTCGGCCTCACAAGAAGAGAGTGCCACTACCCTTTGTTTCTGTGAAGTCTAGGTTACTAAATTCATGCCAACAAAGAAAGCTGACCCACTGGTGCTCTTCCTATCATCAACATCACCAGCTAGATCACTATCACTGAAGCCAATCAGTAATGGTTCTGAATTGCCTGACCTTGTGTACTTGCAACCATAATTCAGTGTCCCAGCAACATACCTCAAGATCTGCTTTACTGCTGCCCAATGAGTTGCTCTTGGCATTTCCATGTACCTGCTTACAATACCCACAGAATATGCAAGATGTGGCCTTGTATTTACTAGGTACCTCAAGCTCCCAATAATGCTCCTGTACTTTGTAGCATCAACAAGTGGTGACTTGTCTTCTTTGCTCAACTTCAGCTTATTTTCCATGGGAACCTGACAGGAGTTACACCGTGTCATTCCAGCTTGCTCGAGAATTTTGAGTGCATAAGCACTTTGGCACAAAGTTGTGAATCCTTCCTTCTGAACCACCTGAATACCCAGACAATATGTGAGTAACCCAAGGTCACTCATACTGAAACTATCCATCATCTGCCTCTTGAATGCACCAATACTATCTTGTCTTGGTCCTGTATCACAAGATCATCCACATAAAGTCCCACAATCAGAAAATTGCCACTGCAATCAACTCTTCTGTATACAGCATGCTCATGAGGAATCTTCTCAAAACCAAGCCTCAGTAATTCTTTGTCAAGCCATGCATTCCATGCCCTGGGTGCCTGACGCAACCCATACAAGGCCTTTCTCAGTTTTAGGACCTTGCCACTTCCATTCTCAACTACAAAGCCTGGAGGTTGCTGTACATACACTTCTTCGATCAAGTCTCCATTTAAGAAAGCTGATTTAACATCCATGTGATGCACTCTCCACCCACTCTTAGCTGCCAGTGCTATGATCAACCTTACTGTCTCAATTCTAGCTACTGGAGCAAAAACTTTCTCGAAGTCCACCCCCTCACGCTGGGCATATCCCTTGGCCACCAGCCTTGCTTTGTTCTTGATAATGTTACCTTCAGGGTCCTTTACCTTGAAAACCCATTTGAGACCAATAGCACGGTGACCTGCTGGCAAAGTTGCTAGTTCCCAGGTTCGGTTGGACTGTATCGACTCCATTTCTGTAGTCATGGATTTTCTCCAACACTCCTCTGTCAGAGCCTCATTAACACTCCCTGGCTCTTCTCCAACAACAAAACACACTCCACTATATTCAAACCCATGAACCTCTTCTGTTGAATCATTGATATCTTGCAAGGTGCAATATCTCAATGTATTTCCCTCAGAGTCCACTGCTCCTCCAGTTGGAGGTGTTACAAACTGCACAATCGGTGCATTTAGAGTTACAAGAGGTGTTGATGGCTCTGGTGACTATGTGTTTTGCTCATTAACCGTCCATGAACTGCCTGGGCCACTGTTCTGAGTACTGTTCTGAGTGGGAGACCCTGCATCCATCACTGAAAACCCTGGTGCTACAGCTAGCTGTCCAGCTGAATCTACTGAATCATCTTGTACATTGTCTGATAATGTTGTTCTTCTAGGAATAGAATAGAACTCCACTTCTACTCCTGTTTCAGTGCTTTTGTCTTGGTTTTTCTCACCCCGGCTCCATCCACGATGTTCTTCAAACACCACATCGCGTGACACTTGCAGTTTCTTACTCACCGGATCATAAACCCGATAACCTTTTGTGCCTATTTCATAACCCACAAACACCATTTGTGTTGATCTGTCAGACAGCTTAGTTACTCCTGGTCCTATTTTCTTGACATGGGCCACGCAACCAAACGTTCTCAAATGACCTACATTCGGTTTCTTCTTGTGCCAAGCTTCATAAGGTGTCATCCCTTCAAGACTTCTGGTAGGAGCTATATTCAATAGGTTCACTGCTGTGTGAACTGCTTCTCCCCAAAATTCACTCGGCATTTTCTTGCTCTTGAGCATGCATCTGGCCATCTCAACTATCGTTTGGTTACGCCGTTCCACAACACCATTTTGCTGTGGTGAGTAGGGAGCGGTGGTAAAATGTTTCAGCCCTTTCTCATTGCAAAATTCAGTAAACTGAATTGAGTTGAACTCACCACCTCTATCAGAACGAAACGCCCGAAGTCTGCACCCACTTTCTACTTCTGCCATTGCCTTCACTCGCTTGAAACACTCGAATGCCTCAGCTTTTGTCACAAGGAGCTCCAGCCACATGTACCGACTAAAATCATCCACCACAAGCAAAAAATAATTCTTGCCTCCATGTGTACTTGGCCTGATCTGACCACATAGATCAATATGCACCAAGTCGAGTGGCTTCTCAACACGATAGTTTGCTATCTTTGGAAATGCATGACGATGATGTTTTCCCAATGCACAACCATCACAGAATTCCTCAACTCGGTCTATCACTGGCATGCCCTCCACTATCTTCTTGGAACTAAGATCACGTAAGGCTCTGAAATTTAGATGGCCATACCTCCCATGCCATAGCCATGCCTTGTCTTCCTTCATTGCCACCAGACAAACAGGAGGGCCAGCTGCATCTTCAACAGATAGAGACAGTTCTTGACCCTAGGTGCTCTATCTAGTAGACATCGATCAACATCATACAAGTTGCAGAAACCATTATCTATCACAATTTTACAGCCTCTTTCCTCTAGTTGACCAAGGCTAACTATATTACTTTTCAACTTGGGTATGAAATAAAATGATGTGAGTACCTTGTGACCCTTGTTCCTGGTCTAGAGCAGCACCGATCCCATGCCCTTGATCTCGACCAATGATCCATCACCAAAGCGAACTGTACCACCCACAGATGTGTCCAATGACTTGAGAACCGCACGACACCCCGTCATGTGATTGCTCGCACCCATGTCGAGCACCCACGTGTCGTCATCGTGATTCGCTAGAAACGCCCTCTCCTTGTTGAGATGCACGACATGAAGTAGAACGTGCACCCCAACCGGTTCGGCCTCACGCCATGGCGTGACAGTGCACACTGTATCAACCATGGCGAGCATGAGCACCAACTGTTCATCGTCAGCCTTCACATGATGAGCCTGCTCACGCCGCTCCTTCCTGGGACGCTTGCAGTCCTGCTTCCAGTGCCCGTAGATTCCACAATTACGGCACCTTCCTTTGAATCGTGGTGTGCCCTTCGATGTCAATTTGACAATGGGCTCCTTCTTTTCACCTTGAGACATGTTCTTCGGCTTGGCCGGGGAGAACCCACCTTGATGATCTCCTCGACTCCCGGATGAGGATCCCTCCGAAGCGAGGCGGTGGCGGTACTTGGCAAGCCACTGATCCTCGGACAGGAACGACTTCTCTGTCTTCCGGTGATAATGTCAACGTCGAGACGATCTTCAGCGGTGCGCAGACGCCCCACCAATTCTACCACCGTCAGCATGTTGATGTTCAGCAACGTCTCAATCGACACGATGATTTGGTTGTACTACTTCGGCAGAACATGGAGGATTTTCTTGATGACGCGAGTTTTATCCACGACTTCGCCGAGACCATGCTGCTTCTGAGCCAGCGAGTTGATTCGCAGGCCGAACTCGTCAACTGAATGTTCTTGAATTCTTGCAGCAGGTTCTATGCATGTGATTCTTTGACACGATCTGCACCCTGCCGCAAGCTCTTGACTGCATCCTAGGCCTCCTTCACCGTCTTCTTCACCCCCAACGTCGTCCGCATCTCCTTCGACACCGAGCGCAAGAGTGCGCTCATAGCCAGACGATCGTGGGCGCGCTTTACTCCCTTGCTGCCCTGCTCGACGATGTCCCACACGTCCATCTTCTCGAGATTGCACTGCATCAACATAGCCCACTCGGAGTAATTAGACCGATCGAGCATCAGCCACATTAGCGACCCAACCGGTACGGCAGTCCTCCCATCGCTTGGTGATGCATCGTCGTCGCCCATCTTATTCTCCGGCTGCTTCCTTTAGGGAATGACGTACTTCTTCTTGGCTAGCTCACTAATGGCTCTGATACCAACTGTTGTTGTCAGCTGCCAGTGGTGCAGCTCGGTGGCGATCGGCAACGAAGGCGATGCACTTAGGAACGCACGACGTCGCACTACTTCTCGCAGGTGCGAAATTCAAGGATCACAACTGAATATGAGAGTTTGGTGCTGCCTAACATTGCAGCTTTTCTGGTTTTCCTCAATGCTATTTGACCCTGGTGCTTACACGGTCGCTGAACCACGATCACCCGCCACACGCGCTCGCGCTGCGACGCGCCCGCCTAACGCGTGGGAACGATTTACATGCGCGGCGTGGCGGTGACCACTCTTACCTCACCGTGAATGCAGCACGACTCTGGTGGAACTGAGAGCACCTAGAGGGGGGTGAATAGGTGATCCTGTAAAAACATGAAACTTAAAGCCACAAACTTGATTAAGTGTTAGAGCAATAAAGCCAAGTGGCTAGAGAGGATTTCTTGCTAAACACGATAACCACAAAGAAATCAACACAGAGAGGCACAGTGGTTTATCCCGTGGTTCGGCCAAGTCCAACACTTGCCAACTCCACGTTGTGGCGTCCCAACGGACGAGGGTTGCACTCAACCCCTTTCAAGTGGTCCAAAGACCCACTTGAATACCATGGTGTTTGCTTTCGTTTACTATCTCCTGTCCGCGAGGAATCTCCACAACTTAGAGCCTCTCGCCCTTACAAATGATGATCACAAAGAAACACGGAAGTAAGGGAGGGAGAGCAACACACACAAGACACAAAATCAGAGCACAAACACGCACACAAGTCACAACTTGAGCTCACAACACAACTCGAAGAGTTCTCTACTCAAATGGAGCTCTAGTTGCTATCGCAAAGAATCAAATGCGCGAAAATGGAGTCTTGGTGCTTAGAGTTGATCAAAGAATGCTTGGTTTTCTCCTCCATGCGCCTAGGGGTCCCTTTTATAGCCCCAAGGCAGCTAGGAGTCGTTGGAAGCAATCTAGGAAGGCAAATCTTGCCTTCTGTCGGGTGGCGCACCGGACAGTCTGGTGCACCACCGGACAGGCACTGTACACAGTCCGGTGCAGATTGCTTTCCTAATCTGGCGCAGCCGACTGTTGAAGATTTGGAGCCGTTGGCGCACCGGACACTGTCCGGTGCATACCGGACAGTCCAGTGTCCCCATCCGACCGTTGGCCCGGCCACGCGTCAGCGCGGATTGCACGGCCGACCGTTGGCGCGCCTGACCGTTGGCTCACCGGACAGTCCGGTGCACCACCGGACAGTCCGGTGAATTTTAGCCGTACGCTTGTTGACTTCTTCCCAAGAGCGGCGACTTCGCCACAGACGACTCACCGGACAGTCCGGTGCACCACCGGACAGTCCGGTGATTTATAGTCGTACGCCGCCGTCGAGACCCGAGAGTAGGCTTTTCACCGGGACTGGTCCTGGCACATCGGACACTGTCCGGTGCAACACCGAACAGTCCGGTGCACCCAGACCGAGTAGCCTTTTGGCTGAACATAGCCAACTTATCTCCAAAAGCCATTTCTCCTGTTTCTAGCACTTAGACACAATACATTAGTCTTCAAAACAATGTACTAAGTCTAGAAACATACCTTTAACCTTGATTTGCACTTCTTGAGTCTTTGGCACAAATATAACTCAAAGCATTTGTGTGGAGCACTTAATCACCAAAATCTTATAGAAATGGCCCTAAGGGCACATTTCCCTTTCAATCTCCCCCTTTTTGGGGATTTATGCCAACACAACAAAAAGCAACTAAAGAAGTGCAACATCAATGTAAATGAGAACAAAAATTTGTTTTGATTCAAATTTGACATATTTGGATCATTATTTGCCACCACTTGGTTTGTTTTCGCAAATCAAACTCAATTTCCTATCTCTAAGTCAAAATCACTTGTTGAGGCATAGAGAGAGGTATTCCAAGAGAAATTGATCAAAGATTCAAAAAAACTTCCCCTTTTTCCATAATCAACCATTCTCCCCACAAGAGACCAACTTTTGACAATAAGAGACAATAAGAGTATTTTGACAAAACAAAAGCTCTAACTCTACTATTTTCAAAATTCTCAAGTGGTAGCTGATCCATTTCTTGCTTTGGCCTTAATTTCTCCCCCTTTGGCATTAAGCACCAAAACGGGATCATTATTGGCCCTTAAACCTCATTGCCTCACCAAAATCTTCAATTAAGAGTAAAAAGGCAATAAGAGCACGGAGATGAACTTGGAGTAAGTTACCCTCTCATCGGAGTGTAGTGGAAGTCTTGCATGGTCCAAGTTCACCTTTTCCCTTTCAATCCTCCTTTGAGACTAAATTAAGAAAACTCAAGCACACGGTTAGTCTCAAAGGGTCAAGTTGTAGCATTTCTCCCCCTAAATATGTGCATCATTCACACATGGACTTGTGAGGTCCGGGGGATCCCTTGCACAACTTGAGCACCATAAATAAGCAATAAAGTGCATAATGGAACATGATCAAAGGCATAAAACACATGTATGCTCTATATCAATCCAAGTTACGCGAATCTAAGACATTTAGCTCACTACGCAGCCTGCAAAAGGTCTTCTCATCTAAAGGCTTGGTAAAGATATCGGCTAGCTGGTTCTCGGTGCTAACATAAAACACTTCGATATCTCCCTTTTGCTGGTGGTCTCTCAAAAAGTGATGCCGGATGTCTATGTGCTTTGTGCGGCTGTGTTCAACAGGATTGTCCGCCCTGCGGATTGCACTCTCATTGTCACATAGGAGTGGGACTTTGCTCAGATTGTAGCCAAAGTCCCGGAGGGTTTGCCTCATCCAAAGTAGTTGCGCGCAACACTGTCCTGCGGCAACATACTCAGCCTCAGCGGTGGATAGGGCAACGAAAGTTTGTTTCTTAGAGCTCCACGACACTATGGACCTTCCTAGGAATTGGCACGTCCCTGATGTACTCTTCCTATCGACCTTACATCCAGCATAGTCGGAGTCTGAATATCCAATTAAGTCAAAGGTAGACGCCTTTGGATACCAGATCCCGAAGCAAGGCGTAGCAACTAAATATCTAAGAATTCGCTTAACGGCCACAAGGTGACACTCCCTTGGGTCGGATTGAAATCTAGCACACATGCATACGCTAAGCATAATATTCGGTCTACTAGCACATAAATAAAGTGAAGACCCTATCATAGATCGGTATGCCTTTTGATCAACGGACTTACCTCCTTTGTTGAGGTCGACATCTCCATCGGTTCCCATTTGAGTCTTTGCGGGCTTGGCGTCCTTCATCCCAAACTGCTTGAGCAAGTCTTGCGTATACTTCGTTTGAGAGATGAAGGTGCCATCCTTGAGTTGCTTCACTTGGAATCCAAGGAAGTAATTCAACTCACCCATCATCGACATCTCGAATTTCTGTGTCATCACCCTGCTAAACTCTTCACAAGACTTTTGGTTAGTAGAACCAAATATTATGTCATCGACATAAATTTAGCACACAAATAGATCACCGTCACAAGTCTTAGTGAAAAGAGTTGGATCGGCTTTCCCAACCTTGAAAGCATTAGCAATTAAAAAGTCTCTAAGGCATTCATACCATGCTCTTGGGGCTTGCTTAAGTCCATAGAGCGCCTTAGAGAGCTTACACACGTGGTCGGGGTACCGTTCATCCTCAAAGCCAGGGGGTTGCTCCACGTACACCTCCTCCTTGATTGGCCCGTTGAGGAAAGCGCTCTTCACGCCCATTTGGAACAACCTAAAAAAATGGTGAGCGGCATAGGCTAACAAAATACGAATCGACTCTAGCCTAGCCATAGGAGCAAAAGTCTCCTCAAAGTCTAAACCTGCGACTTGGGCATAACCTTTTGCCACAAGTCGAGCCTTGTTCCTTGTCACCACCCCGTGCTCGTCCTGTTTGTTGCGGAACACCCACTTGGTTCCCACAACGTTTTGCTTGGGACGCGGCACCAGTGTCCAAACTTCATTTCGCTTGAAGTTGTTGAGCTCTTCCTGCATGGCCAACACCCAGTCCGGATCTAGCAAGGCCTCTTCTATCCTGAAAGGCTCAATAGAAGAGACAAAAGAGTAATGCTCACAAAAATTGGCTAATCTAGAGTGAATGGTTACTCCCTTGCTAATGTCACCCAAAATCTGGTCGATGGGATGATTTCTTTGAATCATCGCTCGAACTTGAGTTGGAGGGGCCTGTGGTACTTCTTCCTCCTCAACTTGGACATCCTGAGCTCCCCCTTGATCACACGCCTCTTCTTGAGGAACCTGTTCATCATCTTGAGTTGGGGGGTGCACCGTTGTTGAGGAAGAAGGTTGATCTTGCTCCTTGTGTTCCTGTGGTCGCACGTCTCCAATCGCCATGGTACGAATCGCGTTCGTTGGAACATCATCCTCATCTACATCATCAAGATCAACTTGCTCTCTTAGAGAGCCATTAGTCTCATCAAATACAACGTCGCTAGAGACTTCAACCAAACCCGATGATTTGTTGAAGACTCTATACGCCTTTGTATTTGAGTCATAACCTAACAAAAACCCTTCTACAGCTTTGGGAGCAAATTTTGAATTTGTACCTTTCTTCACCAGAATGTAGCATTTACTCCCAAAAACTCGAAAATACGAAACGTTGGGCTTGTTACCGGTTAGTAGCTCGTATGACGTCTTCTTGAGGAGGCGATGAAGGTAGACCCGGTTTATGGCGTGGCAAGCCGTGTTCACAGCTTCCAACCAAAACCGCTCGGGCGTCTTGAATTCTCCAAGCATCATCCTCGCCATGTCTATAAGCATCCTGTTCTTCCTCTCTACCACACCATTTTGCTGTGGTGTGTAGGGAGCGGAGAACTCGTGCTTGATTCCTTCCTCCTCAAGAAACTCCTCCACTTGCAGGTTCTTAAACTCGGACCCGTTGTCGCTTCTAATCTTTTTCACCTTAAGCTCAAACTCGTTTTGAGCTCGCCTTAGAAAGCGCTTGAGGGTCCCTTGGGTTTCTGATTTATCCTGTAAAAAGAATACCCAAGTGAAGCGGGAAAAATCATCAACAACGACAAGACCATACTTACTTCCCCCGATGCTAAGGTAGGCAACGGGTCCGAAGAGGTCCATATGCAGTAGCTCCAGAGGTCTTGATGTAGTCATCACATTCTTGTTGTGATGAGCGCTTCCCACCTGTTTACCTGCTTGACAAGCTGCACAAGGTCTATCTTTTTTGAAATACACATTTGTTAGACCTAACACATGTTCTCCCTTTAGAAGTTTGTGAAGGTTCTTCATCCCAACATGTGCTAGACGGCGATGCCACAGCCAGCCCATGCTAGTCTTAGCAATTAAGCATGCATCTAGACTGGCCTCCTCCTTCGAAAAATCAACTAAATAGAGTTTGTTGTCTAGTACACCCTTAAAAGCTAATGAACCATCACTCCTCCTAAAGACAGACACATCTACTTTTGTAAATAAGCAGTTGTAACCCATATTACATAATTGACTAACGGACAACAAGTTATATCCGAGCGATTCTACTAAAACACATTAGAGATGGAATGCTCGGAAGAAATAGCTATTTTTCCTAGTCCTTTAACCTTGCCTTGATTCCCGTCACCGAATATGATTGAGTCTTGGGAATCTTTGTCCTTGACGTAGGAGGTGAACATCTTTTTGTCACACCCGGCTTTAAGGGACAAAGCCAGGTGCATCTCATACATGCGCCAAGAAGACAACATATACAATAACAGAGTGTATAGAGATAAATGTCACAATAATCAGAGTATTTATTACATAGCGGAAGTCTTATTACAAGATAAAAGATAAATATAACACGAACTAAGGATCGTCGGCGCCAATGTCAACTGAGAAACGCCACCTAGATCGGATCGAACTCCTCGATACGTGGCTCCTCCTGAACCACCTGTTCTTCTCCTGTGGGGGGGGTGTGAGACAGCAAGGGTGAGCTCACACATGTTCATCGCTCAACAAGTTGTGGGGAATAATGTGGCATGAACTCACCAAAGGTGGGAGTTCATGAAGTGTAAGGCTTATCAACAATAGGGGTTAAAGCTGAGCATTGCTTTTAAGTAGTTGGTCAAACTTTTATTAGCAGTTACTAAGTGTAAGTGATTACCAAACCATAATAAAATAATAGAACAAAATTAATAATAAACCCATGCAAATGCAAATGACAAATTGAGTTTAGGTTCCATAATTTAATCATCGGAGAGTCCTGAGCCGCTCATGACCGTGAGCTCGGCTAGTATACCAGTTTTACACTCTGCAGAGGTTGTACCCTTTACCCACAAGTCGTGTTTCCCATGTCGCCAGGGTTAGCTAGGCCCTTAGACACTACCAAGGTGAATGGCTAGGGATCCACTACGAGGCCTTTACAAAGTTCCACTAGCTTCCGAAAACCCGCTACAGTTTATAGGAAGTTCCAATGCAGGGTTCCTGGCTGACCGCCATCGCAGCAAAATCAACCAGGGACCTCCCTACACTGACCACTCCCCTACTGCCCTTGCCCCTTTCGGGTAAGGTAGTCTTCCACTAGCTTTCCTAATTAGTCAGCCAAGGGGTCCCATTCTTCCCTTGTGGTGGCACGTGGTTCTCAAGTTAAGCTCCATGTTCCAATTAACAATAACATAATGATCTTGACATGAACATAAATAGAATAACAAAATAACTGGAACATGGATATAATGAAATATTAACCCAAAAACCACGTAAAGCAATAGCATAAACTACCCAAGTGATTCAGGGGTAAACAAGGTAATGAGATAAACAATCTAGGGTGACCTATCGGGTCCCATCAAAGTTAAACCTATGCATGGTAAATGATTATAAAGAACATTATTGGGTAACAAAAGTGAATCAAGGGCACAACTTGCCTGGCACTTGAGATTCCAGGTACCAACTTGCTTTCAGATGACACGTGTCCACGCGCTAGTCGTAGCAATACAAACAACATGGTATAGATAAAATTAACATCACACCAAACATAAGAACAAACTGAATAATAATGATCTACGCGTTGCTACGAGATCGTGGGAACGAAAACCACTAAAATCGGAGTTATGGTTATTAAGTTATGATTTTCTGAAGTTATTTAATGCCTAGAATAGAGTTATTCATGTGAATAATTTTAAATCAAGTTTCATGGTTAGACAAAGATACCAGATGATAAACAAGATTTAAACAAAATAAATGCCACTGGAATGAATCAATTTGGAGTTATATATTTTAAGTTATGAATTTCTGAAGGTTTTATGTGTTTTGTACAAGATTAAATAGGATATAAATTTTAATGTGACTTTCATGTCAAAACAATGGTACTAGATGATAGACAATAATATTACAAAATTATAGGAATTGGAATGGATTAATTTGGACTTCAAATGAATTTTCTATGAATTAAACAAGATCTAGAATTATTTTTATACTAGAAAAGCATTTTCTATATTAATTTATTCAATTTCCTATGTCTCTGGACTGGGCGTCAAATGATAGAAAAGATAGGGTCTTCTGCGCAAGAGTTCTCAAGACACATAGTACCAGCGCTAGAACGGTGGGTTGATTTCTATAAACTCCAGGGACTTATTTACAATTTATGCCAGCCGAAAGGGTACCTAACAATCCTGGCCGCTCGATCCACAACGCACGGCATAGATTAGATCTAATCTCCTCTGAACCGGTATTCAATGTGGAGCCCTGGATCTAGATCCTACGGCCCTGATTCAATATCGTGAAAGGGTATGCCAAGATCAGATCCCGACCGCCTACACAGGGATCAACGGTGGGCATCGGATCTAGTCAAACAATCACCTCGACCTAATCTGAGCCCTTCCCAGGAGATCGGACGGCACCAGGCCTATCCCCTACCTCTCGACTGCCCAGAGCACGGCGCCGCCGCCCCAATCTCACGGCGGTCGCCATGGTCGGCCTCCCCTGCTAACGCGCCCTGGTGCCCGATTTTCATGGACTATGGGTGCTACGCACGGTATAGGACAAGGCGATTGTTGTGGTAGGTAGCTCACCTCCGATTGGAGTAACAGGGGCCCCGCCCACGCGACACCGCGGTTGCCATGCCGTAATCCAAGTCCGGCGACGAATTCCTCTATAACCGACCACCATCCACCACGATGCCCCTTGCTCCCCACTTCGGTGCCCTCCGGGGATCAATCCTGCGTGCACACCAAGGGCCCGACGGCGGCATACGCGCAAGACGTCGGTAGCGGCATCCGGCTCCATCTCCCTTCTCTCTCTCTGCGTTTTCTATCTCTCTGATTCCTTCCGACAATGGCGCCCGTGCACATGCGGTGGAGGTGACGCGGCTGGAGAAAGCGACGGCAGGGTCGCGGCTGGCGTTGACTTTATAGGGCGGGGTACGAGTCTTGCGGTGGCGAGGATCGAGCAGAGCCACCTGAGGAATCGCACGGAGTCCAACTGAAAGCTGCACATGGCCAGCGGGATCTATGGGGAGAGGATAGGCCCGACAGAGAGGGCCCACGGTCAGCGACCCAGTGACTCAAGCGCGCACGGGAGAACACTCTGACGGGAGGGGCCCGGCTGTCGGTGCAAGGGACACGGCGGGCTGTGCAAAGGATATTCTGGTGGGCCGAGTAAGGGAAATCAGCCCAGATAAGGGTTTTCCCTTTTTTTTATGATTTTATTTTCTGCTCTCTTTTATTCTTAATTCTTTTGAATCCAAATCTTCAATTTAAATTCAAACTTGTGGTACATCAGCACTTGGACTGAGTATACTATTTGATCATACCCAAGTTGTGCCAAAATTATTCTTTTATAGATTTATTTTATATTATATGATACCTCTCTTTCCTTTTCCTTTCTAAATTCTATATTTCCTTTTAGATTTTAAATTCCACTATGGACTTTAATATATTTATTGTCACAAAAAAGCACACGAAAAATGAAATCCCAACATGATGCATAATTTAGTGTTATATATTTTTATTAATTATTTGTATTTAAATATGGTGTTCGCATGAAATGGTAAACATAGATAACACATATAGATGCAAAGTAGTATAATTTCTCTTCTTAGACTTTTCTTACAAAGTGGGTATTACAAATCCTACCCCCCTTAAAAATAATCTCGTCCTCGAGATTTAGAAAGGTCTAGGGAAAAGATGGGGAAAATCTATGTGAAGCTCTTCTTCTCTTTCCTATGCAGCTTTATCTTCTCCATGATGGCTCTATTGTACTTTGCACATCTTTATAGTCTTATTTCTTGTAACTCGAGCCAAAGTGTCAAGAATCTTGATAGGATACTCCGTGTAAGTCAAATCACCATGAACACTGAGCTCTTCCATTGGTAACTGTTCCTCAGGGACACGGAGACACTTCTTAAGTTGAGACACATGAAATACATTATGCACATAAGATAGATTATCAGGTAGCTCAAGTTGATAGGTCATCTCTCCAACTCGCCTAAAAACTCAGAATGGTCCAATATAACGAGGGGACAATTTGCCCGTAACTTTAAACCTCCTCATTCCACGAAGTGGTGACACTTTGAGATACACATAATCACCTTCCTCAAATTCCAGTGGTCTTCTTCTATTAGCAGCATAGCTCTTTTGTCCAGTTTGAGCCACTCTCAAATTCTCTCGAATTATACGAACTTGTTCTTCTGCTTCTTGAATCAATTCAGGCCCAAAGAACTGCCTTCCTCGAGTCTAGTCCAAAATAGAGTCTCGAACAGTGACATCTTCAGACTGGCCTGGTAACTGTTATTATATGAGAACTCAGCATAAGGTAGACTCTTGTCCCAACTACTACCATGCTGAAGGGTACAATTTCTCAACATGTCCTCCAATACTTGATTAGTCCTTTCAGTCTATCCATCAGTCTGACGATGGTAGGCCGAACTAAAATTCAACTTCGTATCCATATTCTCATGAATACTTTTCCAAAAATTTGGGGGTAAACTATGGTCCTCTATCCAAAATGATCTTCTTCGGCACCCCGTGTCGAGACATAATCCGAGCCATATATACTCTGCCAATTGAGATCCCTTATAAGCAGTCTTGATCGGAATGAAATGAGCCACTATGGTCAGTCTATCCACAATAACCCATATAGAATCATATCCTTTCGAGGTGTGAGGCAATCCAGTAAATAAATCCATACCAATCTCTTCTCACTTCCACTCGGGTAGCTTTAATGGGTGTAGTAGTCCAGCTAGCCTCTGGTGTTCAGCCTTAACTCCTTGACACACATCGCACATAGCCACATGTGCAGCCACATCCCTCTTTAATCCATACCACCAATATTTCTGCTTCAAATCCTGATACATCTTGGTGCTACCAGGATGAATAGAATAGTCTGAATCATGGGCCTCCTTTAAAATAGTCTCTCGAAGGCTTTTAATATCAGGAACACACATCCTGTCCTTGAACCATACAGTGCCCTGCTCATCTTCGGTAAACTCCGGAACTCGACCTTCAGTAATCAGATCCTTAATCTCTTTTATTTTAGCATCACCAATTTGTCCTTTGCGGATCTCTTGCTCCAAAGTAGGTTCCACATCAATAGTAACTCCTTCAGTATGAGTAACTATCCCCAGGTTAAGTCTCCTGAAATCCTTGACAATCTCATCGGGTAGCTGGGCAACAATAGCTGAATGAACATACTCCTTTCGACTCAAGGCATCTGCAACCAAATTTGCCTTGCCCGGGTGATAGTGAATCTCCAAATCATAATCCTTAATAAGCTCCAACCAACGGCGCTGCCTAAGGTTGAGATCCTTCTGAGTGAATATATACTTCAAACTCTTATGATCCGTGTACACTTGGCACTTGGTTCCCATGATATAATGTCTCCAAATCTTAAGCGCATGCACAACGGCTGCCAATTCCAAGTCATGAGTGGGGTAGTTGAATTCATGTTTCCGTAAGTGACGAGAAGCATAAGCAATCACATGTCCTTCCTGCATGAGCACACATCCCAAGCCTTGGCCACATGCATCACAATAAATATCGAATCCTTTCTGCAGATCTGGCATAACCAACACTGGTGGTGACATCAATCCTTTCTTTAATTGATCCAAGCTTTCTTGGCATTTCTCGTCCCACTTAAATTCTCTTCCCTTCTCTAGAAGCGAGGTCGTAGGCTTAGCGATCTTTAGAAAATCCTTTAATAAATCTCCGATAATATCCTGCAAGTCCCAAGAAACTTCGGACCTCAGTAACTATAGTGGGTATGCTTCACACCACTATCTCCTTGACTTTAGCAGAATCCACTGATATTCCTCCATGATATATCCAAGGGATGACACCTCGTCAATCCAGAACTCGCATTTACTGTACTTGGCGTAGAGTTGACTATCTCGTCGCTTTTGTAGCACCAATCTCAGATATTTCTTGTGATCACTATCACTCTTAGAATAAATAAGAGTATTGTCGATGAAAACCACAACGAATCTGTCCAAATCATGAACACCTTATTCTTCAGATCCATAAAATAGGCTGGTGCATTAGTTATCCAAATGACATAACGGTGAACTCATATAATCCATATCGAGTCGAGAAATCCGTCTTGGGAATATCTGATGGCCTAATCTTCATTTGATGGTAACCCGATCGGAGATCAATCTTCGAGAATACGCTTGCACTTCTCATCCAATTAAATAAATCCTCAATGCGGGGTAATGGACACTTGTTCCTCACAGTAACATCATTAAGGGATCTATAATCCACGCACATCTCTTGCGATCCATCTTTCTTCTGTACGAATTGAACTGGCGCTTCACAAGGTGAAGAACTTGGACGAATGTACCCAGCCTCTTGTAACTCTGTTAACCGCTTCTTAAGTTCTTTTAACTCTTCTACAGACATCATGTATGACTGTTTGGGAGTAGAAGTAGTTCCAGGTAAGAGATCAATGACAAACTCAACTTCCCTATCTGGTGGCATCCCTAATAACTCTTCTGGGAAGACATCCGGAACATCCTTAACCACACGGATGTTGACACCAACAAACTTCGCATCTACTAAGAATGTTGCTAGTCTGAAGGTGGTAGTTACTGCAACTTCAACTTCAAATCTTTGTCCTTTGGAACTAGTGAGTTCTACGGTTCCTTTAGTACAGTGTATATACTACCTTTGCCTTTCTTAACCATGACATACCAAGGATCAAATCTATACTGCTCTCTTCTAATAGTATAGGGGTAGCCCATCTGGGTTAGAAACACAGGGTAAGGAAGGAAGAATTGTAGACAAGGCGAGTAATTACGAGAAATGTTATTGCGGGGAATTTATTAGCTAAGTAGATTAGTGTGTTATCCACTAAAGCTAATACATTACCTTATGGTGGTACATGCTAAGATGCCCGTCTATACTATTTCAATCAATCAAAGAAGCAAATCAAGCATTGATCATCAGAACAATCAACCAACATTTTTAATAGAGAAAAGAAAAAAAAAATTAATTTCGTCTTAGGTTCCTATCTCTTAAAAAGTTCATAAATGTAGGATTCCAAGGTGTGAAATCCATCTTGTCTTAGAGTAGTAAAGGTAAGAATAATCAGAGTAGAATAACAAAAGGTGAGACAGGATCAAGATGAGATAAGTATATAATGAATCAGAGTAAGGTAAGTAGTGAAGGGTTTTGTCCATTTCTATCTAAGTTTCGTCCTACAGTCAACATTTCCTCTGATACCACTTCTGTGACACCCGGCTTTAAGGGACAAAGCCAGGTGCATCTCATACATGCGCCAAGAAGACAACATATACAATAACAGAGTGTATAGAGATAAATGTCACAATAATCAGAGTATTTATTACATAGTGGAAGTCTTATTACAAAATAAAAGATAAATATAACACGAACTAAGGATCGTCGGCGCCAATGTCAACTGAGAAACGCCACCTAGATCGGATCGAACTCCTCGATACGTGGCTCCTCCTGAACCACCTGTTCTTCTCCTGTGGGGGGGTGTGAGACAGCAAGGGTGAGCTCACACATGTTCATCGCTCAACAAGTTGTGGGGAATAATGTGGCATGAACTCACCAAAGGTGGGAGTTCATGAAGTGTAAGGCTTATCAACAATAGGGGTTAAAGCTGAGCATTGCTTTTAAGTAGTTGGTCAAACTTTTATTAGCAGTTACTAAGTGTAAGTGATTACCAAACCATAATAAAATAATAGAACAAAATTAATAATAAACCCATGCAAATGCAAATGACAAATTGAGTTTAGGTTCCATAATTTAATCATCGGAGAGTCCTGAGCCGCTCATGACCGTGAGCTCGGCTAGTATACCAGTTTTACACTCTGCAGAGGTTGTACCCTTTACCCACAAGTCGTGTTTCCCATGTCGCCAGGGTTAGCTAGGCCCTTAGACACTACCAAGGTGAATGGCTAGGGATCCACTACGAGGCCTTTACAAAGTTCCACTAGCTTCCGAAAACCCGCTACAGTTTATAGGAAGTTCCAATGCAGGGTTCCTGGCTGACCGCCATCGTAGCAAAATCAACCAGGGACCTCCCTACACTGACCACTCCCCTACTGCCCTTGCCCCTTTCGGGTAAGGTAGTCTTCCACTAGCTTTCCTAATTAGTCAGCCAAGGGGTCCCATTCCTCCCTTGTGGTGGCACGTGGTTCTCAAGTTAAGCTCCATGTTCCAATTAACAATAACATAATGATCTTGACATGAACATAAATAGAATAACAAAATAACTGGAACATGGATATAATGAAATATTAACCCAAAAACCACGTAAAGCAATAGCATAAACTACCCAAGTGATTCAGGGGTAAACAAGGTAATGAGATAAACAATCTAGGGTGACCTATCGGGTCCCATCAAAGTTAAACCTATGCATGGTAAATGATTATAAAGAACATTATTGGGTAACAAAAGTGAATCAAGGGCACAACTTGCCTGGCACTTGAGATTCCAGGTACCAACTTGCTTTCAGATGACACGTGTCCACGCGCTAGTCGTAGCAATACAAACAACATGGTATAGATAAAATTAACATCACACCAAACATAAGAACAAACTGAATAATAATGATCTACGCGTTGCTACGAGATCGTGGGAACGAAAACCACTAAAATCGGAGTTATGGTTATTAAGTTATGATTTTCTGAAGTTATTTAATGCCTAGAATAGAGTTATTCATGTGAATAATTTTAAATCAAGTTTCATGGTTAGACAAAGATACCAGATGATAAACAAGATTTAAACAAAATAAATGCCACTGGAATGAATCAATTTGGAGTTATATATTTTAAGTTATGAATTTCTGAAGGTTTTATGTGTTTTGTACAAGATTAAATAGGATATAAATTTTAATGTGACTTTCATGTCAAAACAATGGTACTAGATGATAGACAATAATATTACAAAATTATAGGAATTGGAATGGATTAATTTGGACTTCAAATGAATTTTCTATGAATTAAACAAGATCTAGAATTATTTTTATACTAGAAAAGCATTTTCTATATTAATTTATTCAATTTCCTATGTCTCTGGACTGGGCGTCAAATGCTAGAAAAGATAGGGTCTTCTGCGCAAGAGTTCTCAAGACACATAGTACCAGCGCCAGAACGGTGGGTTGATTTCTATAAACTCCAGGGACTTATTTACAATTTATGCGAGCCGAAAGGGTACCTAACAATCCTGGCCGCTCGATCCACAACGCACGGCATAGATTAGATCTAATCTCCTCTGAACCGGTATTCAATGTGGAGCCTTGGATCTAGATCCTACGGCCCTGATTCAATATCGTGAAAGGGTATGCCAAGATCAGATCCCGACCGCCTACACAGGGATCAACGGTGGGCATCGGATCTAGTCAAACAATCACCTCGACCTAATCTGAGCCCTTCCCAGGAGATCGGACGGCACCAGGCCTATCCCCTACCTCTCGACTGCCCAGAGCACGGCGCCGCCGCCCCAATCTCACGGCGGTCGCCATGGTCGGCCTCCCCTGCTAACGCGCCCTGGTGCCCGATTTTCATGGACTATGGGTGCTACGCACGGTATAGGACAAGGCGATTGTTGTGGTAGGTAGCTCACCTCCGATTGGAGTAACAGGGGCCCCGCCCACGCGACACCGCGGTTGCCATGCCGTAATCCAAGTCCGGCGACGAATTCCTCTATAACCGACCACCATCCACCACGATGCCCCTTGCTCCCCACTTCGGTGCCCTCCGGGGATCAATCCTGCGTGCACACCAAGGGCCCGACGGCGGCATACACGCAAGACGTCGGTAGCGGCATCCGGCTCCATCTCCCTTCTCTCTCTCTGCGTTTTCTATCTCTCTGATTCCTTCCGGCAATGGCGCCCGTGCACATGCGGTGGAGGTGACGCGGCTGGAGAAAGCGACGGCAGGGTCGCGGCTGGCGTTGACTTTATAGGGCGGGGTACGAGTCTTGCGGTGGCGAGGATCGAGCAGAGCCACCTGAGGAATCGCACGGAGTCCAACTGAAAGCTGCACATGGCCAGCGGGATCTATGGGGAGAGGATAGGCCTGACAGAGAGGGCCCACGGTCAGCGACCCAGTGACTCAAGCGCGCACGGGAGAACACTCTGATGGGAGGGGCCCGGCTGTCGGTGCAAGGGACACGGCGGGCTGTGCAAAGGATATTCTGGTGGGCCGAGTAAGGGAAATCAGCCCAGATAAGGGTTTTCCCTTTTTTTTATGATTTTATTTTCTGCTCTCTTTTATTCTTAATTCTTTTGAATCCAAATCTTCAATTTAAATTCAAACTTGTGGTACATCAGCACTTGGACTGAGTATACTATTTGATCATACCCAAGTTGTGCCAAAATTATTCTTTTATAGATTTATTTTATATTATATGATACCTCTCTTTCCTTTTCCTTTCTAAATTCTATATTTCCTTTTAGATTTTAAATTCCACTATGGACTTTAATATATTTATTGTCACAAAAAAGCACACGAAAAATGAAATCCCAACATGATGCATAATTTAGTGTTATATATTTTTATTAATTATTTGTATTTAAATATGGTGTTCGCATGAAATGGTAAACATAGGTAACACATATAGATGCAAAGTAGTATAATTTCTCTTCTTAGACTTTTCTTACAAAGTGGGTATTACACTTTTTCTCCCCCGTCATGTGGTTTGTGCATCCGCTGTCGATAATCCAGCTTGAGCCCCCGGGTGCATAAACCTGCAAGGAAAATTAGGCTTGGGTTTTAGGTACCCAACTCTTGTTGGGTCCTACAAGGTTAGTTACAATAGCCTTAGGGACCCAAATGCAAGTCTTATCTCCCTTGCATTTGGCTCCCACCTTTTTAGCAATCACCTTTTTATTTTTACATGAAAGAATAAATTTAGCATTGCAAGCATGAAAGACAGTGGTAGATCCATTAAACACTTTCCTAGGAGCATGAGACACAAAATTCTTCCTAGATCTACCATTAAAGTTTGAACTTGAAGCAATCATGGCATGAGAGTCAAAGGCATTATAACTCCTATCATAATGAACATTTCTAGAATATTTCCTATCATGATACAAGAAAGCATGATTTTTATGAACACTATTAGCCATAGGGGCCTTCCCTTTCTCCTTGGCGGAGATGGGAGCCTTATGACTTGTTAAGTTCTTAGCTTCCCTTCAAAAGCCAAGCCCATCCTTAATAGAGGGGTGTCTACCACTAGTATAGGCATCCCTTGCAAATTTTAGTTTATCAAAATCATCTTTGCTAGTCTTAAGTTGGGCATTAAGACTAGCTATTTCATCATTTAATTTAGAAATGGAAATTAAATGTTCATTGCAAGCATCAACATTAAAATCCTTACACCTATTGCAAATTACTACATGTTCCACATGAGAACTAGTCTTATTTGCTTCTACTAATTTAGCATTTAAATCATCATTAATGCTCTTCAAACTAGAAATAGTCTCATGACAAGCACAAATTTCACATGAAAGCATTTCATTTCTTTTAACTTCTAAAGCAAGAGACTTTTGCACACTTACAAATTTATCATGTTCTTTATATAAAAGATCCTCTTGCTTTTCTAAAAGTCTATCCTTTTCGTTTAGAGCATCAATCAATTCATTGATCTTTTCTACTTTTGCTCTATCTAATCCTTTAAACAAGCTAGTGTAATCAATTTCATCATCACTAGAGTCCTCATCGTTAGAAGTAGAGTACTTAGGAGTTTCTCTAGTGATTACCTTCTTTTCTTTTGCCATTAGGCACGTGTGGCGCTCGTTGGGGAAGAGCGACGATTTGTTGAAGGCCGACGCGGCGAGTCCCTCGTCGTCGAAGTCGGACGACGAACACTCCGAGTCCCACTCTTTGCCGAGATGTGCCTCGCCCTTCGCCTTCTTGTAGGCCTTCTTCTTTTCCTTCTTCCCACCTTTCTCTTATTCCTGATCATTAGTGTTGTCGGGACAATTAGCTATAAAATGACCATACTTACCACACTTGAAGCAGGAGCGCTTCCCCTTCGTCTTGCTCTTGTTTGGGTGCTCCTTTCTTCCTTTAAGCGCCGTCTTAAAGCGCTTGATGATGAGGGCCATTTCTTCCTCGTTAAGCCCGGCCGCCTCAACTTGCGCCACCTTGCTCAGTAGCGCCTCCCTGCTACTTGTTGCTTTGAGAGCAACAGTTTGAGGCTCATGGATTAGGCCATTTAGCGCCTCATCAACATATCTCGCCTCCTTGATCATCATTCGCCCGCTCACGAACTTCCCAAGTATTTCCTCGGGCGTCATCTTGGTATACCTAGGATTTTCACGGATAGAATTTACAAGATGAGGATCAAGAACAGTGAAGGACCTTAGCATTAGCCGGACGACGTCGTGGTCCGTCTATCTAGTGCTTTCATAGCTCCTTATTTTGTTGACCAGGGTCTTGAGCCTGTTGTATGTTTGGGTTGGCTCCTCCCCCCTGATCATTGCAAACCTTCCTAGTTCGCCCTCCACCAACTCCATCTTGGTGAGCATGGTGACATCATTTCCCTCATGCGAGATCCTGAGGGTGTCCCAGATCTGCTTGGCGTTATCCAAGCCGCTCACCTTATGGTACTCTTCCCTGCACAAGGATGCTAAAAGAACAGTGGTAGCTTGTGCATTTTTGTGAATTTGTTCATTAATAAATATGGGATTATCCGTGCTATCAAATTGCATTCCATTCTCTACTATCTCCCATATACTTGGATGAAGAGAGAACAAGTGGCTACGCATTTTGTGACTCCAAAATCCGTAGTCCTCTCCATCAAAGTGTGGAGGTTTACCAAGAGGAATGGAAAGCAAATGTGTGTTTGAATTATGCGGAATACAAGAGTAATCAAAAGAAAAGTTTGAGTTGACCTTTTCTTTTTCTCGTAGTCGTCGTCGTCCTTTTGGGAAGAAGAAGATTTGTCGCTGTCGTAGTAGACTATCTTCTTGATGCGCCTCTTCTTCTTACCATCCTTCTTCTTGTGACTTGAGCCCGAGTCAGTGGGCTTGTCGTCTTTTGGCTCATTGATGAAGGACTCCTTCTCCTTGTCGTTGATCACCATCCCCTTTCCCTTAGGATCCATCCCTTCGGGCGATTAGTCCCTTTCTTGAAGAGAACGGCTCCGATACCAATTGAGAGCACCTAGAGGGGGGGGTGAATAGGTGATCCTGTAAAAACTTGAAACTTAAAGCCACAAACTTGGTTAAGTGTTAGAGCAATAAAGCCAAGTGGCTAGAGAGGAGTTCTTGCTAAACACGATTGTTGGGGCGAAGGCGAAGACGCCACCCTTCGCTCGAGGCCTGCACCGTCCTCGCTGCACCAACGGAGGCAAGACGACTGGCAGTCTTACCCTTCGTCCCACGCGTCGCCGGACGAAGACCTATGACGAGGTCGTCGCATCCTGCGGCCTCGTCCAACATGGAGGCCCACATGTGATCCGGCCCATTGTAATAGGCCCTGCGTGGTCGCTGCGTGTTATGGGCCTAATTTGTAAAGGTCTCCCTGTAATTACAGTCTGTAACCCTGCTTTATGGGAATATTCCGGGGATAACCTAGGCGCCTGAGGGCACATGCGTCCTTAACACTGGACGCTGGGCACTCAGATACCTATAAATACCCCCGCACAGTGCCCTTGAGAGGCTGGATTAACAGAGCTATTGCCATCTCGCGCTAAAACCTTGTTTCTGTCACTATACACCCCCCGTTGGATCAACTTGCGCCGGAGAGCAAGTTCCAACATTTGGCGCCCACCGTTCGTGCTACAAAAAAACCACCCGCGATGGCACCCAAGAAAGCTAGCTCGAAGGCTGACGAGGCTGCGAAGGCAGCACTGCTGGCCGCAAAAAAGGGCAAGGCCCTCGCCCTCACCCACTCCACCCACCAAGAGGCCACTAAAGACAACGTTCTCCACACCTGCGAAGATGACGCTCTTCGCACCTGCGGCCCTGAGGGACAGCCGCAGCCTCCCCCAGGCTTCGCTCCACTAGAGGGCACGGACTTCACCGAGGACGGCGAAGTCATTGGTGTCTCAGCAGAAGAACAGCTACAGCTATGCGCCCTGCGCATCAAGAACCGCAATCTCCAGAAGCAAAAAGAGATACTTGAGGCCAAGCGCCAACGTGTGTCCGCACAGGCCATGGTGCGGCAAATGATACGAGACGAAGAGCAGAAGGCCCAGGAGCTCGAGCAAGAGATCGCGCTAATGCAGCGCGAAGGCCACTTCGGCCTGCAACACGGGCCACCCCCCTCTTCCACATCAGCAACAACAAAACATCCACCACCCCCATGCCCCGAAATAAGAGGACTTCGCCGATCAGCCGTATCGCGGAGTCATTCATATGATCACTGGGGGTCCAGCACCGACTTTGACACGAAGCGGCAGAAGCGGGACCACTACTGCAGCATCAACCACGTCGCCATGACCGGTCCGGTCGTGCAGACAAAGTGGTCCCATGTATCGCTGACCTTCGACGCCCGAGACGTTGATCTGCGCAGCGCCCCCCACAGCGACGCCATGGTTATCAACTGCAGCGTGGCAGGCTGGGACCTACACAAAGTCCTAGTCGACAATGGCAGGCAAGCAGACATCATCTTCCTCCATGCCTTCGACCGCATGGGCATAAGCCACAGCCTGCTCAAGCCTTCGGACAACCCGTTGTATGGTTTCGGCGGCAAGGGCACATTTCCCGTCGGCAAAATAGAATTGCCTCTCTCCTTCGGCGTAG
This sequence comes from Zea luxurians, assembly GCA_029449295.1. Classification (NCBI taxonomy): domain Eukaryota; kingdom Viridiplantae; phylum Streptophyta; class Magnoliopsida; order Poales; family Poaceae; genus Zea; species Zea luxurians. Next base: position 13,240,755 of record JAOPSE010000068.1, read on the forward strand.
CACCCAATGCCCGAAGCGAGCAAGTGACCTTCGATATCGTGGATATGGTGTATCCGTACAACGCCATCATGGGCCGGGGCTCCATCAATAAGTTTGAGGCAGCCATCCACGGACTTTACCTGTGCATGAAGATACCAGGTCCGCTAGGCGCCATCACGGTCTACGGCAACCAGCAGACTACGCGCAACATAGAGCGGGACTTCGTCCCCGGGCAAAGAAATGTGCACTGCCTCATGGCCCAGCGCGAGGTCCCTGCATCCGCCAGCCCAACTGACAAAGAACACGACAAGGCACAGCTGCAGAGCAACGACAGGACCAAGACTGTTCCCCTCGACCAGGCCACACCCAACCAGACAGTCACCATCAGCGAAGACCTCACTTCGCACGACGAGGAGAGACTCCTCTGCTGCTTGTCCAAGAACAAAGACGTCTTCGCCTGGTCAGCCCTCGACCTGGTCGGGGTCAGCCGATCCATAATTGAGCACAACCTGGGAATCGACCCTTCGGTGAGACCGAAAAAACAGCGGCTCCGCAAAATGTCTGACGAGAAGACAGAAGCCGCCAAGGCCGAGGTACATCACCTCCTGGAAGCCAAATTTATCGAGCCAGTGGCTTACCCCACGTGGCTCTCCAACGTTGTGATGGTGCAGAAAAAGAGCGACAAGTGGCGAATGTGCATCGACTTCACCAGTCTCAACAAGGCTTGCCCAAAGGACAACTTCCCACTGCCTCGGATCGACAAAATAGTCGATAGCGCGGCCGGGTGCGAAGTCATGTCACTCCTCGACTGCTTCTCCGGTTACCATCAAATATATATGAAGGAGGAGGACAAGGCCAGCACCAGCTTCATAACACCCTTCGGCACATATTGCTTCATCAGAATGCCGGAGGGACTCAAGAACGCCGGGTCCACTTTCTCCCGGCTTACCAAAACGGTGCTCGAGGGGCAAGTCGGCAGGAATATATTCACGTATGTGGACGACATCGTTGTCGCCAGCAGGAGCAAGGAGGACCATCTTGCTGACCTCGCTGAAACCTTTGCGAACATGCGGGACGCACGACTTCGCCTAAACCCCAAAAAGTGCGTCTTCGGCGTTCGCCAGGGGAAAATATTGGGCTATCTGGTATCACACCGCGGAATCGAGGCCAATCCAACAAAAATTCAGGCCATCATGAACATGACGCCCCCGCAGTCAGCCAGAGATGTCCAGCGCCTGACGGGCAGATTGGCCGCCCTCAACAGATTCATCTCCAAGTCCGTCGAGCGAAGTCTCCCCTTCCTCAAAACACTCCGCGGCGCAAAAGACTTTGCTTGGGTACTAGAGCAGGCGGCGGCCTTTGCCTCATTGAAACAGTACCTGTCGGAACTGGCCGTTCTTACAAGCCCCGACTCTTCGCTACCCCTGTTGCTTTATGTTGTGGCCTCGCCGCACGCGGTCAGCGCGACACTAGTTCAGGAGCAGACAGTAGAAGGCGTGATCAGGCAGTGCCCAGTTTATTACGTTTCCGAAGTACTCACACCATCAAAATGTAACATGACGGAACTGGAAAAGATTGCCTATGCAGTTGTTATGTCTTCGCGCAAATTGCGCCACTATTTTGAAGCATTCAAGGTCCGAGTCACCTCAGATAGGGGACTCGGCGAATTGTTCAGAAATCCGGAGGCATCGGTACGGATCGCCAAATGGGCGGCCGAACTCTCCGGCTACCACATCACATTCGAGCCCAGGACAGCCATCAAGTCACAAGTTCTAGCAGACTTCATCGTAGACTGGACTGGGCCAATAACACAGCCGGACCCGTCCACAGAGAAAGTTTGGACAATCCACTGCGACGGCGCATGGTGCCATGCGGGGGCAGGCGCTGCTGCAGTCATCACCTCACCCACCGGGATCAAGCACAGATACGCGGCACGCTTAAGCTTCGCCCTGGAATCTGACAGATGCACAAACAACATAGAAGAATACGAAGCTGTCATCCTCGGCCTCCGCAAGCTAAGGGCCCTTGGTGTCACCACCTGCATTGTCAGAACAGACTCCAAGGTAGTCGCCGGCCAAGTCGAGAAAGACTATGCAGCAAAGGACCCCGCACTTATGCAATATCTCGCGGCCATCCGAAGTCTCGAGAGACAATTCAAGGGATTTACCTTGCAGCATGTGGACCGGGCCAAGAATGAAGAAGCTGACGCATTGGCCAAGGCTGTAGCCAGAGGCGAGTCCCTGCCCTCCGACGTGTTCTACCATGTTATCGGCACGCCAGCCGTCCGGAGCCCCGAAGGCCTCCAGATAACCAATGACAGCGAGGGCCACCGCATAGTCAACCTTATTATGACCGAAGACTGGCGGACACCAATAACCCTGTTCCTACAGGGGTACCACCACCCAGCCGACATCAACGAGGCCAAGCGCCTCAAACATCGAAGCCGGGACTTCGCACTGATTGAGGGCCAGCTTTACAAGAAGGGGGTCAGTCAGCCAATGCTTAAATGTGTCACCGAAGCCGAAGGCGTCCAAATCCTGCGCGAAGTCCACAACGGTACTTGCGGCTCTCACGCAAGGCCAAGGGCCCTAGCCGCAAAGGTGATCCGTCAAGGTTTTTACTGGCCCGCAATGATCTGCGCCGCAAATCGGGTCACAAGGTCCTGCGAAGCTTGCCAGAAATTTTCTCCTCGATCAGGCAGCCCTTCGCAATTCACAAAACTGATCACCCACACATGGCCTCTCCAGCGCTGTGGCCTGGACATTGTCGGGCCCCTGCCCACGGCTCAGGGGAACCTTAAGTTCACCTTCGTCGTTGTCGAGTATTTTACCAAATGGATCGAGGCGAGGGCTATTTCCATAATAACATCAAAGACTGCACAGAAATTCTTCTGGCAAAACATTGTTTGCCGCTTTGGAGTACCATCCGAACTCACAGTTGACAACGACAAGCAGTTCGACAGCCAAGACTTCAAGGATTTCTGCTTCTCCATTGGCACCAAGCTTGCCTTTGCCTCAGTATATCACCCGCAGTCCAACGGCATTGTGGAACGCGCCAATGGAAAAATTTTCACAGCCATCAAGAAGATGCTCCTCGATGAAAAAAGGGCAAGTGGGCCGATTTGTTACCTGAAGCGGTCTGGGCGCTAAACACGACTGAGTGCAGGGCGACTCGGTTCACCCCTTTCCGCCTTCTGTATGGATCGGAGGCCATGACGCCGCAAGAAATAAAACATGGGTCCCTGCGAACAGTTTCGTCAGCTGTCCCCGACGTGGATGAACCCACTTCGAAGGATCTTATCGATGGAGACCGTGTCTTCGCTCTACAGACTCTAAATAAATACCAAGCCCAGACAAAAGCATGGCGCGACCACGCAGTCATCCTGAGGGAATTCAGCGAAGGGGACCTCGTACTCGTCCGAACAGCCCGGACAGAGTCCAGGGGCAAGTTGGAGCCCAAGTGGGAGGGCCCTTTCATTGTCAAGACGAAGGCATCCCTCAGCGCATACAGGCTCGCAACGCCAAACGGCAAAGACTTGGAGCATTCCTGGAACATCGATAATCTCCGCAAATTTTTCGTTTGACTCATCAGGGCCAGTTCGCCGTTGTAATTTGCAAAAACAATTCCATACTAGCCCGCACTCTTTTCCTCCTGGGGGGTGAGGTTTTTAACGAGGCGGAGTCATGTAATATACAAGTGAAAAATCCCCCGCAAAAATCTACATCGAAAAAAGACCGCGCCGACGGTCTTCGACATTCGACCAATACAAAGTCACCGCGAGTCTTAGCGCTAGCTACCCTCGCTTGCGACACTCCGCGCAAAAGTCGCCTAAGGGTGCAGCCGGACTAGCACAACAAGTGCGAAAAATCGAAGTCTTCTTCAAAAAAGACTATCCATGCAGAAGTCGCCTAAGGGTGCAGCCGGACTAGCACAACAAGTGCGAAAAATCGAAGTCTTCTTCAAAAAAGACTATCCGTGCAGAAGTCGCCTAAGGGTGCAGCCGGACTAGCACAACAAGTGCGAAAAATCGAAGTCTTCTTCAAAAAAGACTATCCGCGCAAAAGTCGCCTAAGGGTGCAGCCGGACCAAGCACGACAAGTGCGAAAAAGACTACACCAAACCGTCCGCGCAAAGACCGACTACATGCGCACCAGACCGACATAACAAATACACCAGACCAAGTGCACAACGCCTTCGTGCGCATAGCCGAATGTGCGAAGGCACACAACGTCATCATACAAGCCATTACACATGTACAGCGAGGGCACCACACTTTACATCGGTTCAGCCTTCGGAATGATTCCCATCTCCCTATAGTTAAACAGCATCATCCTCAGCTCCTCACCCTCAAAAAGACTTCGCAGCTCCCCCTCACCTACACTCGCAACGGCCGGCAAGGACAATAGTTCCTGCCTGCCAGCCCCGCCCACACGAAGCCGACCGCCGTCCGCCTCACTCACTCTACGCTTCGCAACCGCCCTTCGCCGCCTACGCCCAGCACTTGGACCAGGCACAACTTCAGCATCTGCAGCACGCGGCGAGGCCTCCGCTGCCGCGGCATCCAAGGCCGCAAAATAATCTAAGTCCTCATCCAACGACTCTTCAGTCCACTCAACCGAACTCCCAGAGTCACCAAAATCAGAAAACTTAGACGCAGATTCATCCCATTCATTCCCATCATCCACGGTTGAAGCCGCCAAAAAATTAGCAGTAGCGGTTGTGTGCGCAGGCCCAAAATCTTGAACCAGCGCAGCAACCAAGGTTCAGCAACATATACAAAATTCCCTAACTACCCACACCCGCTATGCCACCTGCGAAGACCCAGCTGCCGAAGGATCCTCCGCTGCCAGCTCCGTCACCGTCTTCGGGGGATCCTCAGCCCTCGGCCGGGCGGTTGGCGACGCGCCACCATCGGCCGCAGTGGCTGCGGGGGCAGCGAGGCAGCCTTCGACAGTTTCTGGGGGCGGCGTCGAAGCGACCTCAGGCCCAACCACCACCGGGTCTGACTCCGCCTCAGGTCGCGCGCTGTTCAAAGCCCCGAAGTCCTCCACCCTCTCATTACGCGCCGCTTGAGACACAGCGCACAGATTCAGCAAACCCACATATAACCCACATTCAACAACACTAAACAAAAGTCAAACATTACCTAACCCCTCGCCGTCTCGGACCGCTCCCGGACCACCTCCCGACCGTGGGGGCCCCACATCCGGTCGAAGAGGGCTCCCGCGGACTCCTTCACCACAGGGTCCTCAACCTTGTAGATCTCGCGCGCGAAATCCTCATCAGCTTGGTCGAAGACCTCATAGTGCCGGCACCCTTCACGGGACAGCGCGTTCATCGCCCCCTCGCAGGTGACCAGGGAGGCATAGGACATAAACCCCTCCACAATGGCGGGGAGCGCCAGCAGCTCCTCCTGTAGCCACTCGAGGCAGCGAAGTCCGAGCTCTCGGTCCGGCACTTCGAAGTCGGCGGTCCGCGCACCCAGCTCGTGGTATGAGTCCATCAGCTGTTTGCGTGTTCGCTCAGCCTCCGAGCGCGTCGAAGCCTCGGCCCTCTCCGCACGGGTCTGCAGAGCGTTGAACCGCTCCTCCAATTCCTCGGCGCGCTGTCTGGCAAGGCTACCCTCCGCCCGAGCCAAATTGGCCTCCGCCTGCGCAGACTGCGCCTTGGCGAGGGCCTCATTAGCCTCCCTTCTCTCCTCCGCCAGTTGGCGCCGGAGGTCAGCCCTCTCGCCCTCCAGTGCGGCCACCATATCCGCCAACTTACGGCACTTGCTGTCGGCGGCCGACTTTTCCCGGACGGCGTCAGCATGTTGCGCCCGAAGTCTCTCGACTTCGGCAGACACAACTGCTGTAAGGGCCCCCGACGCCACGCGGTCTGCGAAGTCAGCCGCCTACAAGACACACATAAGACCACAGCCCCAACGAAGCTGGTAAAAACCGAAGTCTAACACAACTTACCTGACTTAATGCCTCCTTCAGTCGGCGGGACACAGCGCCCACCTCGTCCCTGACGGCAGTAAGTGTCGGAATCTCGCCACCGGCACTAAGAGCACTACCCTTCGCCCTAGGCACCACGGCAGCCGCCGCGGTCGCCACCACAGGCGGAACAACAACAAGTTGCTCCTCGCCCGACCCTGCAACGTATCAATAGTTAAAAAAAATGGCTAACGACTTACCAACAAGATAATCCTCCACGCTAATATCGGTGGCGAAGTCGGCAACGCGCTTGCCCGGCGGAGGCAAGTCTCGGGCCTTTGCGGCTCCAGACGGGGCAGTCTTGGTTCCGCCAGCACCGGCCGCCTTCACGGCCTCCGGCACCCTGCTGGACCCAGGGGCGGCTGACTTCGCCGCCAGCGTCGGCTGGCTGCCGTCGGGGGCAGCACCTTTCGTCGCCCCCCGTGACCTCTTCGGCCTAGCCTCAGGCAGCTTGATGACCGCCTGGCGCTTCTGCGCAACTCCCTGACGATCCTTGTCCATCACTGCCGACACAACAGTAGCAATATTCCGGCCATAAGGAAACACTCTCAAGTCACGAACCATGCGGAACCACTTCGAGCGAGGGCAGCGTCTCCGCCATCTAGCGACGTCTTCGGCACCAGATGACTTAGTCGAACTGGTCCCTCGGAGGGCAAATGTTGGGGCGAAGGCGAAGACGCCACCCTTCGCTCGAGGCCTGCACCGTCCTCGTTGCACCAACGGAGGCAAGACGACTGGCAGTCTTACCCTTCGTCCCACGCGTCGCCGGACGAAGACCTGTGACGAGGTCGTCGCATCCTGCAGCCTCGTCCAACATGGAGGCCCATGTGTGATCCGGCCCATTGTAACAGGCCCTGCGTGGTTGCTGCGTGTTACAGGCCTAATTTGTAAAGGTCTCCCTGTAATTACAGTCTGTAACCCTGCTTTATGGGAATATTCCGGGGATAACCTAGGCACCTGAGGGCACATGCGTCCTTAACACTGGACGCTGGGCACTCAGATACCTATAAATACCCCCGCACAGTGCCCTTGAGAGGCTGGATTAACAGAGCTATTGCCATCTCGCGCTAAAACCTTGTTTTCCGTCACTATACACCCCCCGTTGGATCAACTTGCGCCGGAGAGCAAGTTCCAACAACGATAACCACAAAGAAATCAACACAGAGAGGCACAGTGGTTTATCCTGTGGTTCGGCCAAGTCCAACACTTGCCTACTCCATGTTGTGGCGTCCCAACGGACGAGGGTTGCACTCAACCCCTTTCAAGCGGTCCAAAGACCCACTTGAATACCATGGTGTTTGCTTTCGTTTACTATCTCCCGTTCGCGAGGAATCTCCACAACATGGAGCCTCTCGCCCTTACAAATGATGATCACAAAGAAACACGGAAGTAAGGGAGGGAGAGCAACGCACACAAGACACAAAATCAGAGCACAAACACGCACACAAGTCACAACTTGAGCTCGCAACACAACTCGAAGAGTTCTCTACTCAAATGGAGCTCTAGTTGCTATCACATAGAATCAAATGCGCGGAAATGGAGTCTTGGTGCTTAGAGTTGATCAAAGAATGCTTGGTTTTCTCCTCCATGCGCATAGGGGTCCCTTTTATAGCCCCAAGACAGCTAGGAGCCGTTGGAAGCAATCCAGGAAGGCAAATCTTGCCTTCTGTCGGGTGGCGCACCGGACAGTCCGGTGCACCACCGGACATGCACTGTACATAGACCGGTGCAGATTGCTTTCCTAATCTAGCACAGCCGACCGTTGAAGATTTGGAGCCGTTGGCGCACCGGACACTGTCCGGTGCACACCGGACAGTCCGGTGTCCCCATCCGACCATTGGCCCGGCCACGCGTCACGCGCGGATTGCGCGGCCGACCGTTGGCGCGCCCGACCGTTGGCTCACCGGACAGTCCGGTGCACCACCGGACAGTCCGGTGAATTTTAGCTGTACGCTTGTTGACTTCTTCCCGAGAGCGGCGACTTCGCCACAGACGACTCACCGGACAGTCCGGTGCTTTATAGCCGTACGCCGCCGTCGAGACCCGAGAGCAGGCTTTTCACCGAGACTGGTCCTGGCACACCGGACACTGTCCGGTGCACCTAGACCGAGCAGCCTTTTGGCTGAACACATCCAACTTATCTCCAAAAGCCATTTCTCCTGTTTCTAGTACTTAGACACAATACATTAGTCTTCAAAGCAATGTACTAAGTCTAGAAACATATCTTTAACCTTGATTTGCACTTCTTGAGTCTTTGGCGCAAATATAACTCAAAGCATTTGTGTGGAGCACTTAATCACCAAAATCTTATAGAAATGGCCTAAGGGCACATTTCCCTTTCAGGAACACCACACATGCAGCTATCTAACTAAGGAATACAAATATGCATCACTAAACAAGTGACTAACTAATGTAATGCATGAACGTGCACGGGATTAGTTCATCATCGCCGCCTCGCCTCCCTGTCCCTTCATCGCCCCACGAGTGGAGCTCCACCGACACCGACTATAACACCCCGTTGTTCCCACACTATGGGTGTTACCAAAAACCTTTCCCACAAATTTTAAAGCATAAAAGAAATGGAGACAGAAAGTAAAAAAAATCGGCAGCACCTCCCTTGAAAGTAGCATAACGAGAGGAACACAGAGTTTATATATGATGCAAAAGAAAGGTAAACCACAGTGTATAATTAGGATGTAATGGTAGAAATAAACATTGAAGACAAAATGAATTCAGCCAACCAAAAATTACGACCACCATAAACACTAGAACATAATAAACTCCTGGCACACACTAGTTCATAACAACAAACCCCCTTGTCTTGAAACCCCTGTTTAACATAATTACTAAGCAGTGGTGTAATTATTTGGGGTGTAGTGATTGTGCTGCTACTTCCCTCCTTTCCCCAAGCAAAGTTCAAGGGTCTGCATCAAATAGTGCAAGAGTGAGATAACACATCTCAGCAAGTAAAATGATCAAACAACAATTGGACAATGTAAACAAATCGTGTTTTAACATCCACAAATTCACAACTCCCTTCTTGTTTATTAAAATGCAGCAGGTATACAAGGTATCAAAAACCCAGTTCCAAAATAAAACACAAAGGAGAGATCCACAATATCCACGCAACCATGACAGGTTCCACGTTTCACCCATGAATGCACATAGCTACAGATGCAGTAATGACTTCTGCCTTCATACCTCTAAGGATATGAAGCTGCATCATACCCCTCCTTGGGCAACGTATGATGCTTATTGTATCGATACGGTCGGACCATATGATCGCGATGAAACTTCCATGCAAAAGATGATGGATGCACTATGCATGACACTAACATGAGACCACCCCAACTAACATATGTTAAATATATACTTCCACTCCTTCAAAATAATAATCAACACGTGTAACATGCTCGAACAACATCCTCAACATATGTAAATAGTAGAACAAGAATAACTTCACGCAACAATTCTCAAAATGGAATACGAGGATGAACACATTTGACATGGATATAATCAAGTATAGGACACATAAATCGACCAACGGTATAAACCATCACTATTTTACTTGCCTTCACCGGGAAATTTGGACAAAGCCCTAAGTACGATCCGGAAGTCCACCACCTGTTTTTGACACACATCTTAGTGCACAAATACACATAACAAACGCTCATAAACAACGCCGCACGTACGCACAATTCCAAACCCGCCGCGAGCGACATCTCTCCCCATCACCTAACAAACTGCAGCGGCGCTACTTGACAATTTCATATCTTTAAAATTATGATAGCAGTGGTAACAAACAAAAACTCCAGAAGCATCTACATAAAATTCCCCACAAGTTTTGTATTCAAATGATAATTAAATTTCAACATCTAAATGGCCCGCAAACAGTCCACAAAATACATCCTGCGTTCAGTTTTTGGACAACAACCTAAGTGAGTTCAAAATGCGATATATCCTAAAATATACCTCCAAATCGAGCGCATAAGTACTCTTTGGAAAGATATGACAAAGCTCTACATGATTTTTACAATGATTACCACTAAATACCCATGCAAAATCCCCAGAAACTAATAATACTTCTGCTATTCGTCCACCAACAAAATTCTGGACAGCACCTCTACCGAATCACATAGATGAACAGATGATCAATTGAATTGCAACACAAATAAAAAGATGACCACAAGATCACCTTGAGTTCTTCCTTTCCTCCCTTCTTCCTCCCACCAAACTCCAATTAAAGGCTTGCACCAACACGACGGAGATCCAAGAGGGGAGGACTGCACCTTGGAAAGGAGGAGATGGGGGGGGCTAGGGTTGTGTGATGGTGGCTGCAAGTTCTTGGGGGAAGAAGGAGAGGGAGGGGGCGGCGGCCAAAGGGAGAGCAAGAGGGGGGCGGCTGCAAAACCAAAAAAGGGAGGAGGGGTCGGGTAGGGTTTTGGGGGAAAGAGTGGGCTCCCTCCGCCGGATCGAGATCAACGGCCCAAACCCGCTCTCACGTCTGTGCTCCCGACCCTAGAGCACAAGTCAAACAAAATTCTACTATTTTACTTATGTATGCCTCCTAAAACTTTAAATCCCAATAGCACAGGACCCGGAAGAAAAAAAAGAACAAAGAATAAACTTCAACTTCTCTTTTTTTAGAAAATTGGGTATCACACTCTACCCCCCTAAAAAAGAATTCGACCTCGAATTCCGTCGCTTCTATCGGAATGACAAAAGAAAGGTTAGCGAAGACAAAGAAACTCACCCATAACGAAAAGTTCGGGGTACTTCTGCCGCATCAGCTCCTCAAGTTCCCAAGTAGCCTCGTGCTCGGACTGATTAGTCTACAAGACCTTAACATACTTAATTGATCTCCTTCTCATGACACACTCCGAGGACTCCAAGATACGCACTGGACGACACTCCAGAGTCAGATCCTGCTGTACAGAAATCGGTTCCAACATGATTTGATGGTCTGGATCCTGCAAAAACTTCCTCAACATAGAGACATGGAATACCGAGTGTACCCCTGCCATGGAATCCAGCAATTGCAAGCGATAAGCCAAGCTGCCAACCTGGACTAAGATAGAGAACGGTCCAATGTATCTCAGGCTAAGCTTCCCGGAGACACCGAACTGAACAACTCCTTTAGTAGGTGATACCCTGAGAAGGACTTGATCCCCCACTGCAAACTCCAAGTCCCGCCTCCTGACATCAGCACAACTCTTCTGACGGATCTGAGCAGCCAAAATATTCTGACGAATTTCCCAAACCTTCTCAGATGTTTGCTGAACCCAATTAGGACCAACTAGAGATCTCTCCCCCAAAGTCTCCCAGCACACAGGGGAGATACACCGCCTGCCATATAAGGCCCCATATGGTGCCATCTTGATGCTATCCTGGTACCTATTGTTATAAGCGAACTCGGCCAAGGCGAGATGATCCTCCCAGCTACCCTTACAAGACAGAACACAAGCACGCAACATATCTTCCAAGGTTTGGATAGTTCGCTCTGACTGACCATCAGTCTGAGGGTGAAAAGCGACACTAAGAGAGAGCTTGGTACCCAATGCACTGTGAAGACTCTCCCAGATTTTTGATACAAATTTGGAGTCTCAATCTGAAACAATGGACTTAGGCACCCTGTGAAGCCTGATTACTTCTTTCATATACAAGGGAACCAACTCTGAAGCTGAATTTGTGGTCTTCATGGGAATAAAGTGTGCAGACTTAGTCAAGCGATCCACTACCACCCATATAGCATCCCTGCCTCGAGGAGAATGAGGTAAGCCCACCACAAAATCCATGGTGATATGCTCCCACTTCCACTCTAGAATTTCTAATGGCTTCAATAAACCTGCAGACCTCTTATGCTCGGCCTTCACGCGCTGACATACTTCATAGGCGGCCACATACTTATAAACGTCAACCTTCATCCTCTTCCACCAGAAGTTTTGCTTCAAAGCTCTATACATTTTGGTTTCGCCAGGGTGAACGGTGTAAGGCGTTTTATGAGAGATATCCATCTTCACCTCTGATTTCTGAGGCACACAAAGACGGCCCCTGAAATGAACCAAATCATTCTCATCAATGGTGAACTCATGGGGTTTACCATCGCCGATCCTCTTTCGAGCTTCCTACAACAAAAGATCTTGCTGCTGAGCCACACACACTCTCGCTAGAAGGGAGGATTGAATGAGCATCCGAGTCTCCTCTCTAGCGGTGCCGACATATCACAAAGTGACCCCCATACGGTCTAGATCTACGATCAAAGGCAAGGCCAGTTTTGGAACCCCGGACCTGCTAAGGGCATCAGCCACCACATTTGCCTTCCCCGGGTGATAATGAATGGATAGATCATAATCCTTTATCAATTCGAGCCACCGACGCTGCCTCAAATTCAGCTCCTTCTGAGTGAAAATATACTTGAGACTCTTATGATCGGTGTAGATGTCACAAGATTCGCCATAAAGATAATGCCTCCACGATTTTAGGGCAAAGACCACCGCAGCCAATTCGAGGTCATGAGTCAGATAATTCTCCTCATGCTTCCTCAACTGCCTGGAGCCATAAGCAATCACTCTGCCTTCCTGCATTAACACACAGCCAAGACTAATATGAGAAGCATTCGTATAAACTGTGAAACGCTTACCACTCTTTGGCAAAGCTATGATCGGGGCGTTCACCAACTTGTTCTTCAATGTCTGATAACTGACCTCGCAATCGTTGGACCAGACGAAAAGAACACCCTTCTCCAAGGGTCTAGTCAAAGGCTTAGCAATGCTTGAAAAATTTGACACAAAACGCTGATAATATCCGGTAAGCCCCAAGAAACTTCGGATTTCAGAGACGCTAGAGGGTCTCTTCCGCTCCACCACAGCAGCGACATTCTTGGGATCAACCGCAATGCCCTGCTGATTAATCACATGACCCAGGAAAGCCACTTCAAACAGCCAAAAAGCACACTTCTTCAATTTTCCATAAAACTATTCTTCCTAAGAGCACCTAGAACGAGATGGAGATGTCGCTCGTGCTCTTCCTGAAAGGGAAATGTGCCCTTGGGCCATTTCTATAAGATTTTGGTGATTAAGTGCTCAACACAAATGCCTTAAGTGATAATTGTGCCAAAGACTCAAGAAGTGCAAATCAAGATTAAAGGTATGTTTCTAAGACTTTGAACATTGTTTTGAAGACTAAAGTATTGTGTCTAAGTGCTAGAAACAGGAGAAATCACTTTGGAGATTAGTTGGCTGTGTTCAGCCAAAAGGCTGCTCGGTCTAGGTGCACCGGACTGTCGGGTGGTGCTCCGGACAGTGTCCGGTGGCGCACCGGATAGTGTCCGGTGTGCCAGGACCAGACCAGTTGAACAGCATGCTCTTGGGTCTCGACGGCAGCGTACGACTATAAATCACCAGACTGTCCAGTGGTGCACCGGACTGTCCGGTGAGTCGTTTGCGGTGAAGTCGTCCGGTGAGTCGTTTGCGGTGAAGTCGCCACTCTCGGGAAGAAGTCAACAAGCGTACGGCTAAAATTCACCGGACTGTCCGGTGAGGCACCGGACTGTCCGGTGAGCCAATGGTCGGCGCGCCAACGGTCGGCCGCGCAATCCGTGCGTGACGCGTGGCCGAGCCAACGGTCGGATGGGGGCACCGGACTGTCCGGTGTGCACTGGACAGTGTCCGGTGCGCCAACGGCTCCAAATCTTCAACGGTCGGCTGCGCCAAATTTGGAAAGCAATCTGCACCGGACTGTGAACAGGGGATGTCCGGTGGTGCACCGGACTGTCCGGTGCGCCACCCGACAGAAGGCAAGATTTGCCTTCCTGGATTGCTTCCAACGACTCCTAGCTACCTTGGGGCTATAAAAGGGACCCCTAGGCGCATGGAGGAGTACACCAAGCATTCTTTGATCAACTCTAAGCACCAAGACTCCATTTCCGCGCATTTGATTCTTTGTGATAGCAACTAGAGCTCCATTTGAGTAGAGAACTCTTTGAGTTGTGTTGCGAGCTCAAGTTGTGACTTGTGTGCGTGTTTGTGCTCTGATTTTGTGTCTTGTGTGCGTTGCTCTCCCTCCCTTACTTCCATGTTTCTTTGTGATAATCATTTGTAAGGGCGAGAGACTCCAAGTTGTGGAGATTCCTCGCAAACGGGAGATAGTAAACGAAAGCAAAACACCGTGGTATTCAAGTGGGTCTTTGGACCGCTTGAAAGGGGTTGAGTGCAACCCTCGTCCGTTGGGATGCCACAACGTGGAGTAGGCAAGTGTTGGACTTGGCCGAACCACGGGATAAACCACTGTGCCTCTCTGTGTTGATTTCTTTGTGGTTATCGTGTTTAGCAAGAACTCCTCTCTAGCCACTTGGCTTTATTGTTCTAACACTTTATCAAGTTTGTGGCCTTGAGTTTTAAGTTTTTACAGGATCACCTATTCACCCCCCTCTAGTGCTCTTAATTGGTATCGGAGTCGTTCTCTTCACGAAAGGGACTAATCGCCCGAAGAGATGGATCCTAAAGGAAAGGGGATGGTGGTCAACAACAAGGAGAAGGAGTCCACCTTCAACGAGCCAAGAGACGATAAGCCCACCGACTCTGGCTCGAGTCACAAAAAGAAAGACGGGAAGAAGAAGAGGCGCATCAAGAAGATAGTCTACTACAACAGCGACGAATCCTCTTCTTCCCAAAAGGACGACGACGACGACTACGAGAAAAAGAAAACGGTCAACTCAAACTTTTCTTTTGATTACTCTCGTATTCCGCATAATTCAAATGCACATTTGCTTTCCATTCCTCTTGGTAAACCTCCACACTTTGATGGAGAGGACTACGGATTTTGGAGTCACAAAATGCGTAGTCACCTGTTCTCTCTTCATCCAAGTATATGGGAGATAGTAGAGAATGGAATGCATTTTGATAGTTCGGATAATCCCATGTTTATAAATAAACAAATTCACAAAAATGCACAAGCTACCACTGTTCTATTAGCATCCTTGTGCAGGGAAGAGTACCATAAGGTGAGCGGCTTGGATAACGCCAAGCAGATTTGGGACACCCTCAGGATCTCGCATGAGGGAAATGATGTCACCATGCTCACCAAGATGGAGTTTGTGGAGGGCGAACTAGGGAGGTTCGCAATGATCAGGGGGGAGGAGCCAACCCAAACATACAACAGGCTCAAGACCCTAGTCAACAAAATAAGGAGCTATGGAAGCACGAGATGGACGGACCATGACGTCATCCGGCTGATGCTAAGGTCCTTCACTGTCCTTGATCCTCATCTTGTTAACTCTATTCGTGAAAATCCTAGGTATACCAAGATGACGCCCGAGGAAATACTTGGGAAGTTTGTGAGCGGGCGAATGATGATCAAGGAGGCGAGATATGTTGATGAGGCGCTAAATGGCCCAATGCCGATCCATGTGCCTCAAACCGTTGCTCTCAAAGCAACAATTAGCAGGGAGGCGCTACCTAGCAAGGTGGTGCAAGTTGTGGCGGCCGGGCTTAATGAGGAAGAAATGACCCTCATCATCAAGCGCTTTAAGACGGTGCTTAAAGGAAGAAAGGAGCACCCAAACAAGAGCAAGACGAAGGGAAAGCGCTCCTGCTTCAAGTGTGGTAAGTATGGTCATTTTATAGCAAATTGTCCCGACAATACTAATGACCAGGAGCAAGAGAAAGGCGGGAAGAAGGAAAAGAAGAAGGCCTACAAGAAGGCGAAGGGCGAGGCACATCTCGGCAAAGAGTGGGACTCGGATTGTTCGTCATCCGACTCCGACGACGAGGGACTCGCTGCGTCGGCCTTCAACAAATCGTCGCTCTTCCCCAACGAGCGTCACACGTGCCTAATGGCAAAAGAAAAGAAGGTAATCACTAGAGAAACTCCCAAGTACTCTACTTCTAGTGATGAGGACTCTAGTGATGATGAAATTGATTACACTAGCTTGTTTAAAGGATTAGATAGAGCAAAAGTAGAAAAGATCAATGAATTGATTGATGCTCTAAATGAAAAGGATAGACTTTTAGAAAAGCAAGAGGATCTTTTATATGAAGAACATGATAAATTTGTAAGTATGCAAAAGTCTCTTGCTTTAGAAGTTAAAAAAATGAAATGCTTTCATGTGAAATTTCTGCTTGTCATGAGAATATTTCTAGTTTAAAGAGCATTAATGATGATTTAAATGCTAAATTAGTAGAAGCAAATAAGACTAGTTCTCATGTGGAACATGTAGTAATTTGCAATAGGTGTAAGGATTTTAATGTTGATGCTTGCAATGAACGTTTAATTTCCATTTCTAAATTAAATGATGAAGTAGCTAGTCTTAATGCCCAACTTAAGACTAGCAAAAATGATTTTGATAAACTAAAATTTGCAAGGGATGCCTACACTAGTGGTAGACACCCCTCTATTAAGGATGGGCTTGGCTTTCGAAGGGAAGCTAAGAACTTAATAAGTCATAAGGCTCCCATCTCCGCCAAGGAGAAAGGGAAGGCCCCTATGGCTAATAGTGTTCACAAAAATCATGCTTTCTTGTACCATGATAGGAAATATTCTAGGAATGTTCATTATAATAGGAGTTATAATGCCTTTGACTCTCATGCTATGATTGCTTCAAGTTCAAACTTTAATGGTAGATCTAGGAGGAATTCTGTGTCTCATGCTCCTAGGAAAGTGTTTAATGGATCTACCACTTTCTTTCATGCTTGCAATGCTAAATTTATTCTTTCATGTAAAAATAAAAAGGTGATTGCTAAAAAGGTGGGAGCCAAATGCAAGGGAGACAAGACTTGCATTTGGGTCCCTAAGGCTATTTTAACTAACCTTGTAGGACCCAACAAGAGTTGGTTACCTAAAACCCAAGCCTAATTTGCCTTGCAGGTTTATGCATCTAGGGGCACAAGTTGGATTATCGACAGCGGATGCACAAACCACATGACGGGGGAGAAGAAGATGTTCACCTCCTACGTCAAGAACAAAGATTCCTAAGACTCAATCATATTCGGTGACGAGAATCAAGGCAAGGTTAAAGGACTAGGGAAAATAGCTATTTCTTCCGAGCATTCCATTTCTAATGTATTCTTAGTAGAATCGCTCGGATATTGCTTGTTGTCCGTTAGTCAATTATGTAATATGGGTTACAACTGCTTATTTACAAACGTAGATGTGTCTATCTTTAGAAGGAGTGATGGTTCATTAGCTTTTAAGGGTGTATTAGACGACAAACTCTATTTAGTTGATTTTTCGAAGGAGGAGGCCGGTCTAGATGCATGCTTAATTGCTAAGACTAGCATGGGCTGGTTGTGGCATCGCCGTCTAGCACATGTGGGGATGAAGAACCTTCACAAGCTTCTAAAGGGAGAACATGTGTTAGGTCTAACAAATGTAACTTTCGAAAAAGATAGACCTTGTGCAGCTTGTCAAGCAGGAAAACAAGTGGGAAGTGCTCATCACATTAAGAATGTGATGACTACATCAAGACCTCTGGAGCTATTGCATATGGACCTCTTCGGACCCGTCGACTACCTTAGCATCAGGGGAAGTAAGTATGGTCTTGTTATTGTTGATGATTTTTCCCGCTTCACTTGGGTATTCTTTTTGCAGGACAAATAAAAAACCCAAGGGACCCTCAAGCGCTTTCTAAGGCGAGCTCAAAATGAATTTGAGCTCAAGGTGAAAAAGATTAGAAGCGACAACGGGTCCGAATTCAAGAACCTGCAAGTGGAGGAGTTTCTTGAGGGGGAAGGAATCAAGCACGAGTTCTCCACTCCCTACACACCACAGCAAAACAGTGTGGTAGAGAGGAAGAACAGGACGCTTATAGACATGGCAAGGACGATGCTTGGAGAATTCAAGATGCCCGAGCGGTTTTTGTCGGAAGCTGTGAACTCAGCTTGTCACGCCATAAACCGGGTCTACCTTCATCGCCTCCTCAAGAAGACGTCATACGAGCTACTAACCGGTAACAAACCCAACATTTCGTATTTTCGAGTTTTTGGGAGTAAATGCTACATTCTAGTGAAGAAAGGTAGAAATTCAAAATTTGCTCCCAAAGCTATAGAAGGGTTTTGGGTGACATTAGCAAGGGAGTAACCACTCGCTCTAGATTATCTAATTTTTGTGAGCATTACTCTTTTGTCTCTTCTATTGAGCCTTTCATTGTAGAAGAGGTCTTGCTAGATCCGGACTGGGTGTTGGCCATGTAGGAAGAGCTCAACAACTTCAAGCGAAATGAAGTTTGGACACTGGTGCCACGTCCCAAGCAAAACGTTGTGGGAACCAAGTGGGTGTTCCGCAACAAACAGGACGAGCATGAGGTGGTGACAAGGAACAAGGCTCGACTTGTGGCAAAAGGTTGTGCCCAAGTCGTAGCTTTGGACTTTGAGGAGACTTTCGCTCCTGTGGCTAGGCTAGAGTCGATTCATATTTTGTTAGCCTATCCCGCTCACCATTCTTTTAGGTTGTTCCAAATGGACGTGAAGAGCGCTTTCCTCAACAGGCCAATCAAGGAGGAGGTGTACGTGGAGCAACCCCCTGGCTTTGAGGATGAACGGTACCCCGACCACGTGTGTAAGCTCTCTAAGGCGCTCTATGGACTTAAGTAAGCCCCAAGAGCATGGTACGAATGCCTTAGAGACTTTTTAATTACTAATGCTTTCAAGGTCAGGAAAGCCGATCCAACTCTTTTTACTAAGACTTGTGATGGTGATCTATTTGTGTGCCAAATTTATGTCGATGACATAATATTTGGTTCTACTAACCAAAAGTCTTGTGAAGAGTTTAGCAGGGTGATGACTCAAAAATTCGAGATGTCGATGATGGGCGAGTTGAACTACTTCCTTGGGTTCCAAGTGAAGCAACTCAAGGACGACACCTTCATCTCTCAAACAAAGTATACGCAAGATTTGCTCAAGCGGTTTGGGATGAAGGACGCCAAGCCCGCAAAGACGCCAATGGGAACCGACGGACATGTTGACCTCAACAAAGGAGGTAAGTCCGTTGATCAAAAGGCATACCGGTCTATGATAGGGCCTTTACTTTATTTTTGTGCTAGTAGACCGGATATTATGCTAAGCTTATGCATGTGTGCTAGATTTCAATCCGATCCAAGGGAGTGTCACCTTGTGGCCGTTAAGTGAATTCTTAGATATTTAGTTGCTACGCCTTGCTTCGGGATCTGGTATCCAAAGGGGTCTACCTTTGACTTGATTGGATATTCAGACTCCGACTATGCCGGATGTAAGGTCGATAGGAAGAGTACATCAGGGACGTGCCAATTCCTAGGAAGGTCCCTGGTGTCGTGGAGTTCTAAGAAACAAACTTCCGTTGCCCTATCCACCGCTGAGGCTGAATATGTTGCCACAGGACAGTGTTGCGCGCAACTACTTTGGATGAGGCAAACCCTCCGGGACTTTGGCTACAATCTGAGCAAAGTCCCACTCCTATGTGACAATGAGAGTGCAATCCGCATGGCAGAAAATCCTGTTGAACACAGCCACACAAAGCACATAGACATCCGGCATCACTTTTTGAGAGACCACCAGCAAAAGGGAGATATCGAAGTCTTTTATGTTAGCACCGAGAACCAGCTAGCCGATATCTTTACCAAGCCTTTAGATGAGAAGACCTTTTATAGGATGCATAGTGAGCTAAATGTCTTAGATTCGCGTAACTTGGATTGATATAGAGCATACATGTGTTTTATGCCTTTGATCATGTTCTTTTATGCATATTATTGTTTATTTGTGGTGCTCAAGTTGTACTCATGATCCCTAGACCTCACAAGTCCATTTGTAAGTGATGCACTTATTTAGGGGGAGGCATGCTACAACTTGACCCTTTAAGACTAATCATGTGGTTGAGTTTGCTTGATTTAGTCTCAATGGTAGATTGAAAGGGAAAGATGGACTTGGACCATGAAAGACTTCCACTGCACTCCGATGAGAGGGTAACTAATTCCAAGTTCATCTCCATGCTCTTATTGCCTTTTTACTCTTAATTGAAGATTTTGGTGAGGCAATGGGGTTCAAGGGCCAAAAATGATCCCGTTTTGGTGCTTAATGCCAAAGGGGGAGAAATTAAGGCCAAAGCAAGAAATGGATCAGCTACCACTTGAGAATTTTGTAAATAGTAGAGTTAGAGTTTTTGTTTTGTCAAAATACTCTTATTGTCTCTTATTGTCAAAAGTTGGTCTCTTGTGGGGAGAATGGTTGATTATGGAAAAAGGGGGAGTTTTTGAATCTTTGATCAATTTCTCTTGGAATATCTCTCTCTATGCCTCAACAAGTGATTTTGACTTAGAGATAGGAAATTAAGGTTGATTTGCGAAGACAAACCAAGTGGTGGCAAAGAATGATCCAAATATGTCAAATTTGTTCTCATTTGCATTGATGTTGCACTTCTTTTAGTTGCTTTTTGTTGTGTTGGCATAAATCACCAAAAAGGGGGGGATTGAAAGGGAAATGTGCCCTTGGGCCATTTCTATAAGATTTTGGTGATTAAGTGCTCAACACAAATGCCTTAAGTGATAATTGTGCCAAAGACTCAAGAAGTGCAAATCAAGATTAAAGGTATGTTTCTAAGACTTAGTACATTGTTTTGAAGACTAATGTATTGTGTCTAAGTGCTAGAAACAGGAGAAATCACTTTGGAGATTAGTTGGCTGTGTTCAGCCAAAAGGCTGCTCGGTCTGGGTGCACCGGACTGTCCGGTGGCGCAACGAACAGTGTCCGGTGTGCCAGGACCAGACCAGTTGAACAGCATGCTCTAGGGTCTCGACGGCGGCGTACGACTATAAATCACCGGACTGTCCGGTGGTGCACCGGACTGTCCGGTGAGTCGTCTGCGGCAAAGTCGCCGCTCTCGGGAAGAAGTCAACAAGCGTACGGCTAAAATTCATCGGACTATCCGGTGAGCCAACGGTCGGCGCGCCAACGGTTGACCGCGTAATCCGCGCGTGACGCGTGGCAGAGCCAACGGTCGGATGGGGGCACCGGACTATCCGATGTGCACCAGACAGTGTCCGATGCGCCAACGGCTCCAAATCTTCAATGGTCGGCTGCACCAAATTTGGAAAGCAATCTGCACCGAACTGTGAATAGGGGATGTCCGGTGGTGCATCGGACTGTCCGGTGCGCCACCCGACAGAAGACAAGATTTGCCTTCCTAGATTGCTTCCAACGGCTCCTAGCTGCCTTGGGGCTATAAAAGGGACCCCTAGGCGCATGGAGGAGTACACCAAGCATTCTTTGATCAACTCTAAGCACCAAGACTCCATTTCCGTGCATTTGATTCTTTGTGATAGCAACTAGAGCTCCATTTGAGTAGAGAACTCTTCGAGTTGTGTTGCGAGCTCAAGTTGTGACTTGTGTGCGTGTTTGTGCTCTGATTTTGTGTCTTATGTGCGTTGCTCTCCCTCCCTTACTTCCGTGTGATAATCATTTGTAAGGGCGAGAGACTCCAAGTTGTGGAGATTCCTCGCAAATGGGAGATAGTAAACGAAAGCAAAACACCATGGTATTCAAGTGGGTCTTTGGACAGCTTGAAAGGGGTTGAGTGCAACCCTCGTCCGTTGGGACGCCACAACGTGGAGTAGGCAAGTGTTGGACTTGGCCGAACCACGGGATAAACCACTGTGCCTCTCTGTGTTGATTTCTTTGTGGTTATCGTGTTTAGCAAGAACTCCTCTCTAGCCACTTGGCTTTATTGTTCTAACACTTTATCAAGTTTGTGGCCTTGAGTTTTAAGTTTTTACAGGATCACCTATTCACCCCCCCTCTAGGTGCTCTCACTTCCTCCATTTTTGAATAAATCAGAATATCATCTAGAAACACGACCACAAAGTCATCCAAGAACTCATGTAACATCATATTCATTGCTTCCATAAAACCAGCAGAGGCATTAGTTAAGCCAAAAGACATGACTATGAACTCGAAATGCCCATACGTGGTGCAAAAAGCTGTCTTCTCAATATCCTCCTCACGAATCCTCAACTGATGATAATCAGAGTTCAAATCAATTTTAGAGAACACCTGGGCACCCCTCAACTGTTCAAAGAGAACCTCAATACGAGGTAGCAGATATTTATTCTTGATTGTCACTTGATTCAAAGCACGATAATCCACACATAACCTCTTGCTTTTATCCTTCTTCTCAACAAAAAATACTAGGGAAGCCCATGGTGACCTGCTAGGCCTAATGAAACCCTTAGCCAGCAGATCATCCAATTGCCGCTTCAATTCAACCTGCTCCTTTGGAGCCATCCGATACGGGGCCTTATGAATAGGCTGCGTACTCGGAATCAGTTTGATTTCAAAAGCCACATCACGCTCCGGTGTCACACTCGGGTTTCGGGGCACCAAGACCCAGGCGCCAACTTAATCACCAGGTGTGCTGGGACCAAGCCTCACACATATGATGAATCATGGCACAGGATCGAATGTCACATCTTTACTACATAACAAGAGTTCTATACAAAATAAATAAATGATTACATTATAAGGAGACAACGGTCCAGCAACCCAAAGTTGACTGGGAGACGATGGCCTAGACCTCTCACAAACTCGCCACAACATCCTCCAAGCGCCTCATCCGCGGTACCTGTTCTTGACATGTGGGGGGGTGTGAGACACCAAGAGTGAGCTCACATACGTTCATAGCTCAACAAGTTGTGAGAAATAATGTGCATGAACTCGCTAAAGGTGGAAGCTCACGTGAAGTGTAAGGCTTACCAAAGAGGATGGTTAGAGCTGAGCATTGCTTTTAAAGTTGGTCAAAATTTTATTAGCAATTACTAAGTATAAATAAATACCAACCCAATTAAGTAGTAGAACAAAAGTGATAACAACACCTGCGATGCAATGCATATGACAAATTGAATTTAGTTCCATAAATTACTCATGTGAGGGTCTGAGCCGCTCATGACCGTGAGAACGGCTAGTATACCAGTTTTAGACTCTGCAGAGGTTGCACATCTTTACCCACAAGCTGTGTTACCCATCTGCCAAGGGGTCATGAATCCCATACACCTCTACCAAGGAAGCGAGTTAGGGTAACACTACGAGGCCTTTACAAAGTTCCACTAGCTTCAGAAAACCCGCTACAGTTTATAGGAAGCTCCAGTGCAGGAATCCCTCGCATGACCGCCATCGCTACACTGACCACTCTCCTACTGCCCTTTCCCCTTTCGGGTATGGTAGTCATCCACTAGCTTTCCTAATTAATCAGCCAAGGGCGTCCCATTAAACCCTTGTGGTAGCACTATTTTCCTGGGTGGTCGCTTCATGTTCCACTTAACATAATGATCTTATCATGAACATAAATAACATAACAAAATAATTGGAACATAGATATAATGAAGTATTAATCCCAAAACCATATAGAGCAATAGCAAAACTACCCAAATGATTCAGGGTAAAACAAGGTAAAAAGGATAAACAGACTATGGTGACCTATTGGGTCCCATCAAAATTAAACCTATGCATTAAATAAACTGCGTAATAATAATTAATATGCGCGTCGTAACGAGATCATAGGTTTAAGAATTACTAAATTCGGAGCTAAAACGTAAACGATGTAAAATTTATAAGTGTTTGGACCATTTATTATAAAATTTATACTTAAAATAGCTTATCGAGGGTTTAATATGCCAATACCTGACTTCTTTAATAAAAAAATGATCACATCAATTTCTATGAGATGGATTGTTTTTTTCATAGAAAATATATTATCTTCAATAATCGAATAACTAGGCATGACTACATATTATTCTGGTAGAAACTGAGTGCTGAAAAAGCATCACGCACCTGATAAAGGACACGTGGCACAAAGGGATTGGACATGGTGCCGATATGGGCAGACGCCGAAATGGAATTCAATTGACACTACCGTTGAGCGGTTTGTTTGATCTACTTCGGACCGCAGGATGCTAATCCAACAGCACGGCTCCACAAGCAACTGCTGCTAGCTTGTGCGGCCCTGGGCAACAAACGCGACAGACTCACCGAAGCCTCGGCGAGACTCTCTCTCTCTCTGCGGCGATCCTCTTTTCTCGCTCTTATACTCGACGTTAATGGCAGCTCGAGTTTGGGCTCTCGATATTCGACGTCTCGCTTTGATGGATGATGGGGGCAATGCAGCCTCGTATAAATACCCCGATTCTGGCTCCCAACAACCGGCACTAGATCGCAACCAACTCTGATGGCAGCCTGGCACATGGCTAATGGTTCCAGGGAATTCGGCAATCTTCTAACAACCGCATGAGCAAGATCATGATGCCTTGGTCCCAGATGCAGAGATGCAAGCAGCGAGCTCATGCGTGATTTTCCAACAGAGTGATGGAGCGGCCCACCAGATGATATAAACCATAATGTCATTCCGGTCGGGAAAAAAACGACGTGGGCACTAGGCCGCACGTTTGAGATGAGGCCCAAGCGTTTTTTTTCTTGTTGTTGTTTTCTATTTTCTTCCCTTTTTATTTTCAAAGATTCAAATTTCAAATTGGGATCCAGTTTTCTATTCATGCATAAATGCACCAAACAAAAGTTCAGCATGCGAAGCACACCTATTATTATACTTAAAAAAACTATTTTATTCAAATGGTGCAAATACGTGATGCACACTCAAAGATTTTTTTGGGGGAGAAAAATAGTTTTGTCTAATTAAAAGCTCATTCAAAAGTCAACATTAATTACTTATTTATTTTAGGATAAAATAATTTCTAATGCATGATCTTTATGGTATGATACTTTAATTTAAATTTTGTATTTATTATGTATATATATGCTTCAACAAAATTATTAATTCATGAGGAGAATTCTCTCTAAATTTTCAAATTATTATTTTAGGGTGTTACAAATCCTACCCCTTAACAATAATCTCGCCCTCGAGATTAGTAGAAAAAGGAATGCAACAAGTTTGGTTTGCGTTTTACCTTTTAGATTATTAATTGGTTCAAAAATCGAGAGTGTCTTTTTTTGTTCAAGTTTTTTTTCAGAAATTAGCAGGTGACTAGGGAATCATGGGTGTCTTTTATGTCTAGCCATCCATTAGGTAGGACTTGATATGGTTATGGCAAGGAAAATTCTTCATCTGAAATATTTAAGTCTTGATTAATCTCGAGATTCGCTTTGACTGTTATATCCTTCCTTGTTGATGTTGATCTTTTCTTCTCTGGCCTTGATCTCATTGATTCGAGGTTAGTGTATATCATCATGGTTGGGGAAAATGGTTGGAATAGTTATGGGTGAGATGGACTACATGATGTAGATCAAAAGTTTGTTTGATTGTTAGGTGGGGGTTGACAGATTATGCAATCCGTCATGACTCGTTTGGTTGGGTCAGATCTCATGCATGTGACTGAGTTGGTCTAATGTGCTAAGTTAAGTTAACACTGGGCTAATAGGGTCTAATCTCTTCTACCAGTATCACTAATCCGTTTAAGTAGATCACATTAGATCAGATCACATTAGATTATCATTTAGTTAAGCATATCAAGCTGACTTTATCTTTACGAAGTTCTAGTATATTTTTTTATCTAAGTGGAACTTCCAATTAATATTTTTTATACACCTAAAATTTTCATGCCATTAGCAGGTGTGGCATAGAAATCAAGGGTACATGGGGTAGGTAGGTTAAACAGAGTTTTACTTTGCTTTTAGGATAAATGGGTTGGGCAACCTATAACATAGGCTAGGTTGTGGTTTCATGGACGAGTTGGTCTAGAACACCAATTTAGGTTTAAAACCCATTTATCGGAATATGGTCTAATCTATGTTACCAGTATTAACTAACTTGTTTAAGTAGGCCACATTAGGTTAGTTTAGATTAGATGGAAACTAGATTTGTTTAGTATGCCTAGATTTGACAAAATAAGATCTAATTAATTTGAATTAGATCATGGTTGTTACTTCTGGGATGAGATAAGTAAAGTTGTTAGGATAAGACGAATCTTTCAAGATAAGATGAATCTATTAAGACAAGAGGGAATCTTTTAAAATAAGATGGTTCTATTAGGCTTGATATATTCTAGTGGGGGTATTCTTAGTTGGTCTACTTTATCTTATAAATATTTTATGAGGATAAGAAATTTTTTTAACATAAGATGAACCTATTAGGATAAGATAGAATCCTTTAAGTTAAGAGGGATCTATTTAAAATAGATACACTTTAATGAAGGATGAACTAGGTTTTTTTCTAATGAATTTTATTTATTTATATTTGTGCCTATATGTAAATGTAATTGTGGACATTACTCCACAACCCATCACATTCAATCAAAGATCCAAATCAGACAAGTATCATAAGAACAAACATTCAAGTACATAGATACCTATAAAAATAGTTTTGTTTTTGTCCCTAGGATTAGGTCTCTTATTTTAAAAGTCACTTTAGGTACAGGATTTCAAAGTGTGAAATCCACTTTTGTCTTTAGAGTGATAAGGTAAGAGTAATCAGAGTAAAGCAGCAGTGGATGAGAAATGATTAAGGAAAGTTTAGAAAGAACCAGAGTAGCAAAGGTAAGTAAATATTGGTTGTCCGGTACTATCTAGGTTTCGTCCTACAGTCAACATTCTCTCTGATACCACTTCTGTCACACCCGGGTTTCGGGGCACCAAGACCCGGGCACGAACATAATCACCAGGTGTGCTGGGACCAAGTCTCACACATATGATGAATCATGGCATAGGATCGAATGTCACATCTTTACTACATAACAGGAGTTCTATACAAAATAAATAAATGATCACATTAAAAGGAGATAACGGTCTAGCAACCCAAAGTTGACTGGGAGACGACGGCCTAGACCTCTCACAAACTCGCCACAACATCCTCCAAGCGCCTCATCTGCGGTACCTGTTCTTGACCTGTGGGGGGGTGTGAGATAGCAAGAGTGAGCTCGATCACATACGTTCATAGCTCAACAAGTTGTGGGGAATAATGTGCATGAACTCGCCAAAGGTGGGAGCTCACATGAAGTGTAAGGCTTACCAAAGAGGATGGTTATAGCTGAGCATTGCTTTTAAAGTTGGTCAAAATTTTATTAGCAATTACTAAGTATAAATAAATACCAACCCAATTAAGTAGTAGAACAAAAGTGATAACAACACCTGCGATGCAATGCATATGACAATTGAATTTAGTTCCATAAATTACTCATGTGAGGGTCCGAGCCGCTCATGACCGTGAGCACGGCTTGTATACCAGTTTTACACTCTGTAGAGGTTGCACATCTTTACCCACAAGCTGTGTTACCCATCTGCCAAGGGGTCATGAATCACATACACCTCTACCAAGGAAGCGAGGCAGGGTAACACTACGAGGCCTTTACAAAGTTCCACTAGCTTCAGAAAACCCGCTACAGTTTATAGGAAGCTCTAGTGGAGGAATCCCTCGCCTGATCGCCATCGCAGCAAAATCAACCCAAGGACCTCCCTACACTGACCACTCCCCTACTGCCCTTGCCCCTTTCATGTATGGTAGTCATCCACTAGCTTTCCTAATTAATCAGCCAAGGGCGTCCCATTAAACCCTTGTGGTAGCACTGTTTTCCTGGGTGGTCGCTTCATGTTCCAATTAACATAATGATCTTATCATGAACATAAATAACATAACTGAATAATTGGAACATGGATATAATGAAATATTAATCCCAAAACCATATAGAGCAATAGCAAAACTACCCAAATGATTCAGGGTAAAACAAGGTAAAAAGGATAAACAGATTAGGGTGACCTATTGGGTCCCATCAAAATTAAACCTATGCATTGAATAAATGATATTAAAGAACATTATTGGGTAACAAAAGTGATCAAGGGCACAACTTGCCTGGGACTTGAGTTTCCAGGTACCAACTTGCTTTTCAGGTGATTCGTAACCTCGCTGCTAGTCGTAGCAATATAAACAAACATGGTATAGGCAAAATTAACATCACACCAAACATAAGAATAAACTGCGTAATAATAATCTACGCCTCGTAACGAGATTGTAGGTTCAAGAATTACTAAATTCGGAGCTAAAACGTAAACGATGTAAAATTTACAAGTTTTTGGACCATTTATTATAAATTTTATACTTAAAAATAGCTTATCGAGGGTTTAATATGCAAAAACCTGACTTCTTTAATAAAAAAATCATCACATCAATTTCTATGAGATGGATCGTTTTTTCATAGAAAATGTATTATCTTCAATAATCGAATAACTAGGCATGACTACAGATTATTCTGGTAGAAACTGAGGGCTGAAAAAATATAGCGCACCTGATAAAGGACACGTGGCACAAAGGGATTGGACATGGTGCCGATATGGGCAGACACCGAAATGGAATTCAATTGACACTAACGTTGAGCGGTTTGTTTGATCTACTCGGACCGCAGGATGCTAATCCAACAGCATAGCTCCAGAAGCAACTGCTGCTAGCTTGAGCGGCCCTGGGCAACAAACGCGACAGACTCGCCGAAGCCTCGACGAGACTCTCTCTCTCTCAGCGGCAATCCCCTTTTCTCGCTCTTATACTCGACGTTAATGGTAGCTCGAGTTTGGGCTCTCGATATTCGACGTCTTGCTTTGATGGATGATGGGGGCAATGCAGCCTCGTATAAATACCTCGATTCTGGCTCCCAACAACCGGCACTAGATCGCAACCAACTCTGATGGCAGCCTGGCACATGGCTAACGGTTCCAGGGAATTCGACAATCTTCTAACAACCGGATGAGCAAGATCATGATGCCTTGGTCCCAGATGCAGAGATGCAAGCAGCGAGCTCATGCGTGGTTTTCCAACAGAGTGATGGAGCGGCCCACCAGATGATATAAACCATAATGTCATTCCGGTCGGAAAAAAAGCGACGTGGGCACTAGGCCGCACGTTTGAGATGAGGCCCAAGCATTTTTTTTTTCTTGTTGTTGTTTTCTATTTTCTTCCCTTTTTATTTTCCATGATTCAAATTTCAAATTGGGATCCAGTTTTATATTCATGCATAAATGCACCAAACAAAAGTTCAGCATGCGAAGCACACCTATTATTATACTTAAAAACTATTTTATTCAAATGGTGCAAATATGTGGTGCTCACTCAAAGATTTTTTTGGGGAGAAAAATAGTTTTGTCTGATTAAAAGCTCATTCAAAAGTCAACATTAATTACTTATTTATTTTAGGATAAAATAATTTCTAATGCATGATCTTTATGGTATGATACTTTAATTTAAATCTTGTATTTATTATATATATATGCTTCAACAAAATTATTAATTCATGAGGGTCTTGGTCAGAAGGTACATTTGTATAAATCTTAGGAGAATAGCCTCACTCTCCACCACCATGGAGAAAAAGATTCCCGACTTCTTTGACTGACGATCCGGAAGCAATTGGGACAACAATGATAATGTGAACTTTGGAGAACATCCCAAGAATACCACCTCCCTACCCGACGGCGCCTGCAATAACACTGTCTTCCAAAAACAGGATATAACTGCGTGATACTGAGTTAACCAATCCATACCTAAGATAACATCAAATGCCCCCAAGGAAATCACCACAAGATTAGCTAGAAAGACCTCATCAGCAAGAATGACGGAACAACCCTGACATACTAAACAGCTACTAATGGAGCCATTAGCAGAACTAACAACAATTGGGTGACCCATCCTCTGCACCGAAAGACCAGCTCGCGACACAAAATTCTCCGAAACAAACGAATAGCTAGCGCCAGAGTCAAAAAGAGCATGGGCAACAAACGAATCAACTGAGATCGTACCTGTCACCATGTCTCCCTGCTCTCTGCCATCTGCAGAGGGTAACACATATGCTCCGGAAATACCCGTAGAAGAGGAAGCTCTCGGAGTGAAGTTAACAGAATAACCCCATGGATTCACTGGATGAGGCAGACGTGGAGCTCCAAACTGAGATGGTATAGGAGTGGTCGGTGCAGGAGTAGGCGCGGCCAGATACTGAGGAAAACCCAGCATAGGCACGAACTGAGGAGTCATGGGCACATAAAACTGTTGTGGAGCGGGTGGTACTGAAAATTGCTACTCAGCGCTTGACATCATGTTGACAGTGCCCTGAGAGGAAGAAGAAGTCACTGGCTCCCATTTGAGCTTCCCATTGGGATTTCTCCTACACACCACATCCTTGTTATCCTGGTTGCAGATAGCGCACCTACCACTCCACTGACACTCGGCACGACGATGTGCTACACCACAACGGAAACACACTAGCCCTAGCCCGGGCTTAGGAATAGCCTGATACCTCTGAGTATTCCCTCCTGAAGTACCCGATTCAGAGGGTTTGCCACGGTAGGGGTGGTGGCGCTGGTGTTGTGACTTTCCCCTCTTGTGGGCTGGACCCCTAGTGTTGCCCCTCCTCGCGTCCTGGCCACGAGGCTGATCAACACCCGAAGACTTCTAAGACTCCATGGTGTGTTGATGTTGCATCTCCACACCCAATGCCTGCTCCACCGTAGTACGAAAATCCACCAACGGAAAGGCGCCCAGAGCATGCCTGATAGAAGGTTTCAGGCCCTGACGAAACTGGCTCACCTTCTCCAATTCATTGTAAGCCACATGAGGAACAAAGCGGACCATTTTGTTAAAGCCCACTTCATACTCTGTGATAGACATCTTCTCCTGCTTGTAAGATTGCAAATCAATCTTCATTTTCTCCAGGAAGGTGACCAGGTAGAACCTCCTCTGAAACTGCCTGATGAAAACATCCCAGGACAAGACTCCTGGTGAGGAAGAGTGAGCTGCCTGCACGCCTCTCCACCAAATTTGAGCCTCCCCCTTCAACATCTGTGTGCCAAAACGAACCCGATCTCCATACACGATCTCGAAAACATCCATATTATCCTCCACATAAGTTAGCCAATCCGCCACCTCGACCGGAGTACCACTGCCATCAAAGGTGTCTAGCTTCATGCCCATCCATTGCATCAGAGAGAGACCACTGACAGGAAGGGGCACCTCAGCCCCACCACCTGGAGCAGCACCCGCAGGGACAACGCCCCCGGGCACTCCTCCACCTCCGGTACCCTGAGCAGCACCAGCAGTGGCAACAGAAATAGCTTGCCTCAGAATGGCCAACTCCTGCTGCATGGCCTGCATCGTGGCTAACATTGCCACCGGACTCATAGAATCCCCACTAGGATCTTGCGAGCTGCCACGAGCCCTACGAGGCGGCATAACTGCAGCCACAGGGGTAAGTAAGTAAGTAAATAAAATTGGCATAACACCTCATCAAATAATGTCAAACTAGCACTGACAATTTCATAATATATCAATAGTAAAGCAAGAAACCCATCCTATATGTGCAGTGTGTCAATTTATCATTATTTCATTGCTAGGACCTACAGCCTATTTCTCTGATACCAACTGTAACACCCCGTTGTTCCCACACAATGGGTGTTACCAAAAACCCTTCCTACAAATTTTAAAGAATAAAATAAATGGAGACAGAAAGTAAAAAAACGGCAGCACCTCCCTTGAAAGTAGCATAACGAGAGGAACACAGAGTTTATACATGATGCAAAAGAAAGGTAATCCACAGTGTATAATTAGGATGTAAAGGTAGAAATAAACATTCAAGACAAAATGAATTCAGCCAACCAAAAATTACGACCACCATAAACACTAGAACATAATAAACTCGTGGCACACACTAGTTCATAACAACCAACCCCCCTTGTCTTGAAACCCCTGTTTAACATCATTACTAAGTAGTGGTATAATTATTTGGGGTGTAGTGATTGTGCTGCTACTTCCCTCCTTTCCCAAAGCAAAGTTAAAGGGCCTGCATCAAATAGTGCAAGAGTGAGATGACACATCTCAGCAAGTAAAATGATTAAACAACAATTGGACAATGTAAACAAACCGTGTTTTAACAACCACAAATTCACAACTCCCTTCTTGATTATTAAAATGCAGCAGGTATACGAGGTACCAAAAACCCAGTTCCAAAATAAAACACAAAGGAGAGATCCACAATATCCACACAACCCTGACAGGTTCCACGTTTCACCCATGAATGCACATGGCTACAGATACAGTAATGACTTCTGCCTTCATACCTCTAAGGATATGAAGCAACGTCATACCCCTCCTTGGGCAATGTATGATGCTTATTGTACCGGTATGGTCGGACCATATGATCGCGACGAAACTTCTATGCAAAAGATGATGGATGCACTATGCATGACACCAACATGAGACCGCCCCAACTAACATATGTTAAATATATACTTCCACTTCTTCAAAATAATAATCAACACGTGTAACATGCCCGAACAATATCCTCAACATATGTAAATAGTAGAACATGAATAACTTCAAGCAACAATTCTCAAAATGAAATACGAGGATGAACACATTTGACATTGATATAATCAAGTATAGGACACATAAATCGACCAACGGTATAAACCATCACTATTTTACTTACCTTCACCGGGAAATTTGGACAAAGCCATAAGTACGATCTGGAAGTTCACCACCTATTTTTGACACACATCTTAGTGCACAAATCCACATAACAAACGCTCATAAACAACGCCGCACCTACGCACAATTCCAAACCCGCCGCGAGCGACATCTCTCCCCATCACCCACCAAACTGCAGCGGCGGTGCTTGAAAATTTTATATCTTTAAAATTATGACAGCAGTGGTAACAAACAAAAACTCCAGAAGCATCTACATAAAATTCCCCACAAGTTTTGTATTCAAATGATAATTAAATTCTAACATCTAAATGTCCCCAAACAGCCCACAAAATACACCCTGCGTTCAGTTTTTGGACACCAACCTAGGTGAGTTCAAAATGCGATATCTCCTAAAATATACCTCCGAATCGAGCGCATAAGTACTCTTTGGAAAGATATGACAAATCTCTACATGATTTTCACAATGATTAACACTAATTACCCCCGCAAAATCTCCAGAAACAAATAATACTTCGGCTGTTCGTCCACCAACAAAATTCTGGACAGCACCTCTACCGAATCGCATAGATGAACGGCTGACCAATTGAATTGCAGCACAAATAAAAAGATAACCACAAGATCACCTCGAGTTCTTCCTTTCCTCCCTTCTTCCTCCCACCAAACTCCAATTGAAGGCTTGCACCAACACGACGGAGATCCAAGCGGGGAGGACTGCGCCTTGGAGAGGAGGAGATGGGGGGCGGCTAGGGTTATGTGATGGCGGCTGCAAGTTCTTAGGGGGAAGAAGGAGAGGGAGGGGAGGCGGTAGCCAAAGGGAGAACAAGAGAGGGGGCGGCTGCAAAACCAAAAAAGGGAGGAGGGGGTCGGCTAGGGTTTTGGGGGGGAAGAGTGGGCTCCCCTCCGCCGGATCGAGATCAACGGCCCAAACCCGCTCTCACGTCTGTGCTCCCGACCCTAGCGTACAAGTCAAACAAAATTCTACTGTTTTACTGATGTATGCCTCCTAAAACTCCAAACCCCAATAGCACAGGACCCAAAAGAAAAAATAGAAAAAAGAATAAACTTCAACTTCTCTTTTTTTTAGAAAATTGGGTATCACACCGATGCCTTCTCTCCTCTTCACCACCGAGCCGGAATCGCAGACACTCTTACCTTCGCCATCAATGGCATGGCAGGCATCTAGACCTCTATCTTCTTCTTCCGCGATGCTCTCCCTTCTTCCTTCTCTCTATAAATGTGCCACCCATGTCGTCATGCTTTTCCCTAGCCCCCAGTTTGCCCCGTATCTCGGCCCGCGTGCTGTAGCACTGCTGCATGCCGAGGTCGCCGTTGACCGGAGGCAGGAGCAAGCTGCCGGAGTCCCAAAGCCTGGAGCGTCGTCCTCGTCGACCACCGCCATGGGAACCCAAAGCCCTAAACCGTCCTCCCTGCAGGCACCGCTGAACCTCGCTCCTACCTTGCTCGCGTGACATCTGCGCACAAGATTAGAGACACCAAGGATGAAGATGACTTTATTTAATCCAGTTCCTAATTTTTACTTGCTACAGGAAGTGTAACCCCTGTAGTGTTTTTTGTTATAAATTTGTAAAATTTCAGAGATCGAAACACGTGTAAAATCAATAATATTTCATGTCATAAGCAAACGGAATAATTACCTATGTATTTTACTTCATTTTAGAGTTACAAATAAAGTTCTTTGTTTGGATGTTTTCCTTTTATAAGTATGAAATGTGTAATGCATATTTTATTGTTTGTTGAATGGTGTTTGTTTATTTATTGGTGTATATTTTCTTTTTGTATGTGCGATGTGCGAATCTATTAGAAGCTGATTGTGTGGTAGAGGACCCGAACTCGTTTGAGAAAGATCCATAGGAAACTTTTGAGCAAGGCAAGTGGATTCTTCCTCTGTAAATGATGTATTCAACAAGATTTAATTTTTGAATATGTGTATAATTTGATGGGTTTTACTTAAATAGGATTACCTAGAAATACCAACCTTATTCCTTGATTAACCTGGGTTTCATAATATGCTTAGTAATTCTGCTATTGCTCAACTTTATTATCAAGTTGTCACTCTTTTTAAGATATTATTGTTCTAGAGACGAAATTTACGCTATTATTGTTAATCCGATGATTAACAAGATCATATTGTATTAAACGGAACATGGAGTGACCACCCAGGAAAAACAGTGCAACCACGAGTGTTATTATGGCTCTGGTTTTGGTAATTAGTTTAATACGCTTAGTACTCAGCAACCTTTCTTGAAATATGGGCAAGAGGGGGGCAGCAGTGGTTAATTCGTCTCACTTAGAGTCGCTAATATTATTTAAATTGCTTATTTAACTTAGAGCTGTTAGCATAGTAGATTTATTAAAACTAGGTAATAACTCCAGTTGCATCTAATAAATATCGATTAATGCAAGTATATCGAATTAAATAGTTTATTTCATATTTATATAATGTAGACGCAACAACTTCTCAATTGTAGCTTAAATCTCGACATTTCTCTTTCTCGTGTGACCGTAGAAGCGAGCGTTATTTTGAATTGCACGTGTTTATAATGTTGTCCCTTGTAGTGTATTGTTCCTTTCCGTTTCAAGAATGTTGAATGTGTGTTCGCACTCGCTTAGATAACGTTCCGTCCATGGAGTCCGAGGAAGTTGCAGGAGAAGCCCCTGAGCAGCAGCAATTAGGTGAAGACAAGTGTCCTCTAACCTATTATGTCATATTTACTGTATAATTCATTGTCCTGCATACTATGATTAACCTAAGGATTACTAGCTTTCTATTTATCATGTCCTTGATTACCTTTTTGGGTTGGATTATTATGATCAGCTACATGCTAGTGCTTTACCCTAATCAACAAACATGATGAGAATTACTTTATGATACGATGAGTCATTATAATTATGATTATGAACTTGTGGCATTTTAGGGGGATCAGGCTGTTTCCCAAGTACCTCTCCATAAGGACATGTTCGTTGAGAGACCACCCAGAACAATAGTACAACCATGAGGATGGTATGGGATGCCCTTAGCTGATTAATTGGAGGAACTTGGGGTGTAGTTTGCTTCGCCGTTGTGCCATCAATGGGGCCTGGGACATAGTGCTCGCTCTGCTAAGGGTGAGTGTCGAGGTTCATTCGATTTGGTTTTGTTAGTCACCCACCTTTAGGGAGGAGTACTGTGTTTGTATGACTGGCGAAACCTAACGGGCAGCTACACACTAGGAGAATCTTTGTAAAGGCTACATAGTGATACACTACTAGACCATCTAGGAAATGATCGATGTGGAGTAGCGCTCCTCGGGCAAAATAGGAATCACGAGTCATGGGTAAAGGGTGCAACCTCTGCATAGGGTTAGAAACTGGCATATCAGTCGTGCCCACGGTTAAGAGCGGGCTTGGGACCCTCTTTGATTAGAGATACTTTGGATTCATTTATGTTGATGGTTTAATGATGACGGCTATACTTATGATATCTGGTTCTTTCCTCTTGGAGGAGGTGCTTTCTTTTGGGAATATCAACTTGGGTTTTATGATAAAACTTGGCTTCTACTAATGATAAATACCTGACCAACTAAAAGCAACTGCTTGAGCTTAACCCCACATAAAGCTAGTCCACTTCAACCAAACGAAACTGTAAGGAAAATGGACCTCAGGCCATTTGGCTCAAAAGGTTTTGGTGTTTGATGATCAACATAACCTATGGACTAAAATAATTGCTAGTGTTTGTGTTTGTAGTTCACAGGATGTGAAGAGGATTGGACTAAGACACTGAGGATGCAACACCTCTAAAGAATACATAAAAGATGCGTAGAAGTCCAAGACTCAAGAGGAAAAGAAGCCCAAAAGAAACATCAAAGAAATCCATGAAGAGGGCAATCAGCCAGCACACTGGTGGTTCACCGGACATTGAACAGTAACATGTCCGGTGGGACACTGTGTAGTCTGCGTAGAGAGGCCCACAACAGGTGCTCTCGGGCTATAGCACTGGACTGTCTAGTGTGCACCAGACAGTCTAGGTAACAGTCAGATCCAACGGTCGACTGCTACAGGCCCCAACGGTCAGCTGATGTAGCCAGGGCACTAGACAGTAAATAGTGCATGTCTGGTGTGCACTGGACTGTCTGGTGCACCCGTCGATAGAAAGCTGCTGCTTCTGTCCAATGGCTATAATTGTGGGGGAGGCTATAAATACCCCCCAACCAGCCATTTCAAGGTGTGGGGGAGGCTATAAATACCCCCCAATGGTTGACTGCTAGCTCTCAAGAAGCCATTGAAAATTTTGTAGGGAAAATGGAAATTCTTAGCATACATAATAATGAGCTAACTACTAAGCTAGAAAACATCGGTAGCACCCTAGGAGTATCTTTGGTTGAAATACCTGAAATTATTACGAAAGATGCTTCTACTTCTTGTTTTGATTTAATTGATGATTCTAACCCCTGCAATCAAGTTCTTGTTAAGAATGTTGTTATAGAAACATGTTTGGATGAGATTGCAATGGAGAATGAGCAATTAAAGCAAGAGGTGGCTCGCCTTGGCAAGGCTTTTTATGACAAGAAAGGCAAAGCCAAACAAATTCAACCTTCTCAGGATAACACCACTGCGGGAGTGAACGAGCCTATAGAGGGAGAAACTATGATTTGTAGGCTACGCCACAAGGAATGCCACAAGTCCTACCAATGCAAGGCGAAGACTAGGGATAAGCAAAAACAAAAGCTCAAGCAAAAGCCAACAAACAAAATCTCCAACACCTACATCAACAAGGTTTATAAAAAGGCTGCTACACCATATTTGATCAAGAAGAAAAATAATGGAAAATGTGATAGCAATCAAGGCCAACAAGCAAGCCAACAAAGGAAGGGGGGCCAATCGCATCTAGGTGCCAAAAGAAATTATTTCAACCATGAAAAGCACCAAAAAGGTTTAGATCCCAAGAGGGAAGTGAGAAGTCTGAAGGACTTCAGGGAATTTGGAGACCTAGCAAAAATGGGATGTATATCACGGGATGCATCATATTGGATCAAGTCAAATGCCAAGTGAGTTAGTGAAAACTTTGGACCCAAATTCCCGACCCATTACTAAGGTAACTAGATTTATTATATTTCTTGTTTAAGATATGTGTATCTATTTTTGCCTTACATGCCTAGTTTTACATGTGATATTTACTTTTGATTATAGTTGCATGCATACTAGGTCAATCATATGGTAGAATTGCTCGTTTTCAATTCATATTCTTGAGCAAACCTACATGGTTTAAAAAGATTAGTTAAGCACGACACATAGCTTATTAAACATTCTAAGTAAATGATATTCCAATTGGTATTGGTATATGACATATTTGATATCCTCCGTACTTCAGTTGGTATCATTTAACTTATATGTGCCAAAGCTCGGATTATAGATAATTGCCCCTCTAGATATCAAAATCAAAGTGCATGTCTCCTACAAGTATTCAAAACTTGTATGCACACTTTCATGGGAGGTTACTCTATAATCTAAGTATTTGAGACTAATACCTGCTTTCAAGTCTATTATATGTAGTAGTATCATTGAAGGAAAATGGAGTACTAGGAGAAAGATAATAAGCTTCTACTACAAATCTACAAGTAGTTTCATGTCTCACATGACTACATTTGGTATCTTTTGTATGCCTTCTCCAGTTATTGATTAGACTATATTTCATATCTTATACTTCTCATGTTTCTAAATGCATATGTTGTCAAAATATATCTGCTACCTATGCATAGGGGAAGGTAGTCTAATCAAATCACGTCTTGTACCTCTATTTCTCACATGATTTTTCCTAGGTAGAAGATCTCTAACAGGGGGTATTTCTTCGTCTATGACAAAGAGGAATAATAATCTTTCAAAAGGAGAACACTCGTTTAGGGGAGTAATCTTTTAGTGCTTCAATTGATAAATTTTTAAAGAGGGCAAGTCTTATCTGCTTCCTACATGCTTTTAATGTCTTCCTTTTTGGTGGTTGATGCCAAAGGGGGAGAAGTTTTAGGGACCAAAGCAATGGAAATTATATCAAACACCAAACACCACAAAATTAAAAAATTTGATCTTGCAAGTGGTTTTGGTTTTTTGGTCTAAATTAGGAAGTAAGTGAATTATGGAGTTAGCGGAGGCTTAAGTCCATAATCTCATTTTGTGGGGACACTCATGCATCCTAGCAATTAGATCGCATATTTTCATTCAAATGTTTGTTATATTTGCTTGCTTTGGTTGTGTTGGCATCAATCACCAAAAAGGGGGAGATTGTAAGGAAAATGGACCCTGGGCCATTTGGCTCAAAAGATTTTGATATTTGATGATCAACGTAACCTGTGGACTAATATGTTTGCTATTGTTTGTGTTTATAGTTCACAAGATGTAAAGAGGATTGGACTAAGACACTGAGGATGCAACACCTCAAAAGAAGACATAAAAGATGCGTAGAAGTCCAAGACTCAAGAGAAAAAGAAGCCTAAAAGAAACAGTGAAGAAATTTATGAAGAGGGCAGTCAGCCAGCGCACTGGTGGTTCATCGAACAATGAACAATAACCTATCCGGTGTGCACCGGACTGTCCGGTGTGACACCGGGCAGTCTGCGCAGAGAGGCCCACAACGGGCGCTCTTGGGCTGTAGCATCGGACTGTCCGGTGTGCACCGGATAGTCTGGGTAATGGTCGGATCCAACGATCGACTGCTACAAACCCCAACGGGTCGGCTGACGTGGCCAGGGCACGAGACAGTAAACAGTGCATGTCCAGTGTAGACCAGACTGTCCGATGTGCCCGTCGATAGAAAGCTACTGCTTCTGTCCAATGGCTATAATTGTGGGGGGAGGCTATAAATACCCCCTCCAACCGGCCATTTGAAGGTGTGGGAGCCCAAGCAACATACCAAGGCATATTGTAGACATTTCCAAGTGCTCAAACACCCAAGTGCTTAATAGAATCACTCGGTGATTAGTGTAGGTGCTTTGCGAAGTGCTTAGGTTAGTTAGACTGCATTAGCGCTTGCTCTAGGTAAATCCTAGTTAGTTGAGTGAGTTTAAAAAAACCACTCAACCCCTCGGCTCTTGCGTGAGCCATTGTAATTGTACCAAGTGGGGCGAGAGTCTTGCGAAACCGTGATAACTGTGTTTGTGTCACGGCCACCACAGTGTACCAGAGGGAACGAGGCCAGCGGCATTTCGGCCAGAAGCTCGTTAGTGGAGACGGCGAGGAGCGTTTGAGAGGAGCTGGAAGCGAAGCACCACTTGCGCGTGGAGAAGCCCCACGGCTCTCTACAGAGTTACTCGACCGAGGTGCTTGGCCCTCGCGTGGGCTACCCTTTTGCGTAGGGGCACCAACGAGGATTAGTCGGAACCTTGTGTGGTTCCGGATACCTTGGTAAAAATATGGAACATCCACGAGAGTTTGCATCTCTACCTTGCTCTTTACCTTTTGCATTTCTATTAAGTATTTAAATTCCAATCTTGTCTTTATAGTTAGATTATCTATGATTGAAACTTAGCCATTGCGGTAGAGATAGCAACACTTAGACAAAACCTAGTCTGCACATTCTCGATTATTTATTTGCATAGTTTTGTTCTAAGGATTCATTTGTGGCCTAGTTTAGAAAGAGTTCGGAGAAGTCTTAATTCACCCCCATCTTAGGCATCACTGTTTCCTTCAGGAATATTTGCTAAGTATATTGATGTGTACTCACCCTTGCTTAAACACCAAACAACAGGTTGTCCCTATTGAAACCATTGCTCAGGAGAAGATGAAGGAAACGTGGAGGATTTTCTGGAGTTTCAAGACTTCGAGGAGTTCTAAACTAAATTAGCAGCAAACCCCCAGTAGGCTACCTGCGAAGGCCTTATCTTACTATGTTTCATTCAGTACTTTGATTTATGTTTAAGTTACTGACTATGTGGATGTTTCGGACATCATGATGTAATAAAGTAATAATTCTTTTCGCTATTATGTGAGCATTGTGTAATGATGTCCAATTATGTAATCATTGTGTACGTGAATTTCTAATCCTGACACGTACATGGTTCGCATTCGTTTTATCTTCTAAAACCGGGTGTGACATAAGTGGTATCAAAGCCTTGCTAACTGTAGCACCACTAACCTAGAGTAGAATGGCCGTTATAAGGATTATGGACCCTTATTCTCACCTTGATCTTTGGTGTCACTTCAAAAGTCGGTCGTCTCGACCAACCCTATGCTTCACTTTTGTATATATTATACCTTGATAAAATCTTATTTTATTTTGTTTCCTAATAAGTTTATGATTTACTTGCTGGTCCTATTAGCTCTAATCTTATCCTTATGTTTACGTTGTCTTTTGTAGATGGCTTGCCTTAGGCACACAACACGCAAATCAGTGATTCTTTTCCTGCCTTCTCGTCTTGCAGAGCGTCCGCTTCACCGCACAATGATGGTCAGTCGAGTCATTTGGAGAGGCTACACCACCGACTGCTAGAGGAGCAGGAACGTCGACGACAGGAGAGGGAGCAACAAGATTCTTCTTCCTGCCTCAGTAGGAGGTGGAGTGTGCGAGGTGTCCCTCCCCTGCGCCCTAGCTGGACGTGCCCCTGTGCACCACCATAGGGCATCCTGGCTGCTGGAGGAGATCCCGACGGAGACAATGACGGTGGCAGCTCAAGCCACAATACTATGCTTTCCGAGGAGCAGGAGCTGGAAGGATGGATCGCCTGACCCATCACCCGTGACGCCGCTCACGGTTGTCACTTTCACGATGCGCTCGACACCCTATTGCATCGAGCTTTGGACCGACACACCTGGTCAATCTAGTATCGCTGTGTAGTCTACCAGCAATAACACCCTCAATTTGGGGGTATAAAATTTTTCTCTAATTTCCACCAAATTCAGGTGTTACCTTTCTCCTCCTCTTCCTTATCGCTCTTTTCTTTTCATTTCAAAGTAGAAGAAGGATTTATTTTGATGTCATGTATTAATAAAACCCTAAGGGAGTTATTGTTGTTGCATCACATGCTGGAGCATCCAATTTTGCATGATGTTTTGTGTTGTTGTGCCTCCATTTAAACTCATGAAGCATGTTTGTATTTGAATTTAAAAGCTAAAGCTAAATAGAAAGAAGAAAAGAAATAAAAGAGAAGGAACTAGAAAAAGCCCAATATTTCCCCCAGCCGGCCTAGCACCCTCTTCCCCTCGTGGGCCCGCACGAGTGCGGCCTAGATCCCAGCCGCGGCCCACGGCGCACCGCTCTCCCCGGCCTAGCTATGCGCTGTGCGCTCGGCGGCCCGCGCCCCACGCGCGTCCTCATAGCCTAGCCGTGCGCTCGGTGGCCCAGCGCACCATGGCCTCCACGCCCGTGGCCCATCCACTCCCCCCGCTCGGCCTCGCGTGCAAGCGGCCACACGCACGCGTCCTGGCTCCATCGCGCGTGCGTGCGTGCTCCCAGCCTCCCAGGTGCCTCCGGAGCCCTGTTTATCTTCTCAAACCATCTCTCTCCTTTGTCGTGCCCACGTTGCCTCTTCCACGCCAAAACCGCCAGCGCCCACGCTCTAGAAACTGTTAAATAACCCTAGTTAGGGTTATGTGGGCAAATACTGACTTTTCCCCTGAGGGGTCTCACATCTCTATATAAGGAACCTGTACACTCCTTCATAATACAGAGATGAGAAAGAGGCCAAAGGCCCAACCCTATATCATGTGTATCGTGTGTTTCTTCTGTCGTGCTTATGGGAAGGGAGACGGGTCCTCTACAGCTTCTTGTGCCTAACCTGCTGACGGAAGGGAAGGGAGCGGATCTGGTGATCCATGGTAACGTAGTTCTCAACACGTTATCAGCACGCTCTACCTCGACATTGCTGTGGATCAGATTTACATCAACTCTTTGTTAAGCCGGCAGGTCCCCCGGCCTAGCTAAACTGTCCTACGCGACAACCTTCGATTCTGTCTCTACACAATCGTGCGGTATGTAAATTTTTAGATTGGATAGGTGATTCACTTTCCAATCTAACCTTTGCGGCGAAGAAGAAAAAAAAAGTTTTCTGAAGAAACTAGGCGTGGGTGTGGCCTTGCCTCCCTGGCCCTCCCTTCCGCTCACCCGATTGACACAACACCGGTGGCACGCGCGACACCCTGGTGGCTCGCCTGCTTGCTCGCATCGACAATGGCACATTGGCAGCAGCATGGAGTCCGGGGCACAGGGGCAGCCATGCTGTTAGCGACAGGACCAATTCTGTACGTGTGTGCCTGCTGAGGTGGGGCACCAGCTGTTAGCTATGGCCTAAGAGCAAGCCCGGGCTAGCCGTCCGATCGTTGATCTGAAGCCCTCTGCCCATGTGATCCGTTGTCGCAGGCTGATGGTTGCATGCAAGGGGATCCGTTTTTCCCAAGATGGCATGGGCGGTTCCCTGTCGAGACTGGATAGAGACTATCAAAAAATCGCATGGCCGCATGCAGCGAATCTGACGCCCGCGGACCGCCCCTACCGCCCTCTATTCGCATAGCTGCATGCTTCTGTTGGTCATTGTAGCAATTTTCGGATTGAGAAAAAATGGCGTCATTTTTGGACTTTGACCGCGTGTTCGCGGGGTCATGCGGCCGGAGGTAGCCAATGAATACGGTGCAAGTTGTTGGTGGATTAAATGAAAAGGAGCCACCGTAGATCAGTTTCGCTGATGACATAAAAAAGAGAGAATAAAGATTGTTTTATATTTCAGTTTATATATTAATTAATTACTTCACATAATAAATAAATAGTAGACAAATGCATGTTTAAAAATGGAAACATACCTTTTACACCTGAGGTGGTATGTTCATGCATTAATTCTAGTATTATTTTTCTGCTTTATTTCTCGTAGTAGATAATTGACAGAAATTATTAAAATATGTGAAGGCTATACTGTGCATACTCAAATAGCTCTAAATATTTTTGTTGCATTGAGCTTAATACTCACGCCGAGCGATTAAATTATATAGAGGGTACTCGGGCGCACCGATGAGGTTGCATTATTAATCGGCTGAGTTTTGGCATTGGCTAAGCATTGGCTGCGTCCTGGCAACGCGACACAATATTTGTGTCATGCGAACTTGGCTGCATCATGTGATTGCTATGTAGCACTCTCGTTTAATTGGACCGCTCCCGTTGAGTCGAACCGCCATCGCTGAGTCAAGTATTTTTCGCATGCCCTGTAGGCATTGTCTGTCTGCCGTGATCATTGAGCCACAATTGCGCCTGTTGTGCACATTGCGTGGACTTATCGTGTACCCCGATTACCGAGCCATAATTGTGCATGTTGCGCTTATTACGAAGGCTTGATGTGTTGTCGTAGCCCTGATGGCCGCACACGTGTTGACACTAGACGCTAGAGCTTGTACTCGCGTGGATTGTGGTGGGTTGTTCATGCCCCTAAAGTCACATTATGTGCAACCTTCATAAACAATTTTGTTTGACTCTATATTTTATTTGACTATGCTGTGTGTCATTATATATTTATATATCGACAAGTGTCCATAACAACTATATCAAGCTCTATAGTGCTTGGAAATCTGGGAAATTAAATTTAAATACAATAAAACAAAGATAAGTTAATTTTTTGTTCTCTCTCCTCATGCATAAAAGTTTTACCCAAAGTAAACCGAAGATATATAATGTATGAAAGCCTTTTTGGCATAGAAGACATCATAAATTGGGATTTTATTAGTAAGCAAAAAGTCCTTACCAAATGATTTAAGACCAGAAATCTCAGTCATACATTGCTCAACTAGATGTTAGCACATTGCTCTCTTTGTCGCTGAA
Organism: Zea luxurians; assembly: GCA_029449295.1. Lineage (NCBI taxonomy): Eukaryota > Viridiplantae > Streptophyta > Magnoliopsida > Poales > Poaceae > Zea > Zea luxurians. Next base: position 13,284,915 of record JAOPSE010000068.1, read on the forward strand.
TGACATGAAGCAAACTATGAGATAAAAGGACATGTAACCGCTAGCAACACAAAGTTGCGAGTATACCGAGAGGTTATTCTGAGAAATTTGCACTATTTTGGTGTGAAAACCATTGTGTGTTCCCGTCGAACCACTTTGCTCATCCTATCTAGGACCTTTTTGCTTGTGTTGCATACATCTCTCAAAATTGTAGATACCCCTAGATGCTGAATTAACTTAGGATAGTCCTTTGACGAGTATAGTATATATTGTAACCAAAACAATAAAGGTCAAACCTAGAGGGACATATAAATGTATATGGGGTGTTGGGACCACGCTTCGTCGCCGAAGGTCCTACAGAAAGAAACAGCTTCGGCTGAAGCCACTTGTACGTGATGCCGAAGGCACCATTCATGAAGCTTCGGTATTATGATATATCCGAAGATGAAGGGTTGAACCGACTTAAAGATGGAATGACCTTTTAGCTCATAGGGGTTTGAGTCATTGTTGTAAACTTTTATGAGGGGCATGATTGTAATTCTTCACAGGCTGTGTCCTGTGCCTATAAATAGTGAACAGTATTCCTTTACTGCTCACGCATTCCTGTAATTGCTGATGCATCACACTGGAATTATTGTTTTCCATCAAGGAAAAGGTATAAACGTACCCAAACATCATGTTTTAATATTCAGATCCATATAATGAAATATACGAATAATGTTATCTGTTTCCGACATATGTTTTACATGTTATACTTCATTTTACATTATTATATAAGTTTAATCACGAAGGTATGACTTTCGTGATATTTTGCCCGTGACCTTCGTCCGAAGTTCATTAAATCCTTGGGGAGATAATGCTTCAGCGGACGAAGGGCGTTAACATTTAACATTTTTATGTTGCCTTGTTCTTAATTCATAGCATTTGAGAACAAGTCCCCAACATTGGCGCCCACCTCCGGTCAACACACTTCCACTTTTTTGAGCTGATGGCTTCGTTCAACGATCAAGCTGGAGATGCTTCGGCCCCGAAGCTGGTACTCCAGATAACAGGCGGTTCATGCTCAGAACCAGCCAACAAGAAGCAGAAGAAGGAAGCACAGAGAAGGGTACAGCACGTCGGGGTGCAAGGACCCTTCATCAAGTCAAGATGGTCTCATATTCCAATTACCTTCTCCCAAGAGGATCTTCAACTCAAGGATTACCCACACAATGATGCTATGGTTATCTCTTGTGTGATCAAAGGATTTCTGGTCCATAATGTTTTGGTTGATACAGGCAGCGCAGCTGATATCATATTTGCTAAAGCTTTCAGACAAATGCAAGAGCCCGAAGACAAGATCCATGATGCTACGCACCCTCTTTGTGGCTTTGGAGGACGGCAAATTGTAGCGCATGGAAAGATCACCATGCCAGTAACCTTCGGGTTTGTTAACAATATAAGGACTGAGCAAGTTGTGTTTGACATTGTTGACATGGAGTATCCTTACAATGCTATCATTGGTCGTGGTACTCTCAATGCCTTCGAAGCAATTCTTCATCCAGCTTACCTTTGCATGAAGATACCTTCGGACCAAGGGCCCATCGCTATTCATGGAAGTCAGGAAGCTGCCAGAAGGGCCGAAGGAAATTGGACAGATTCAAAAGCGGTCCATAACATAGATGGAGCTGAAGCTTGTGAGCAGTACAAGTTCAGAAGGGAAAAAGCTGCTTCGGCTGATCAGCCGAAACCTATGCTCTTATGTGAGGACATAGCAGAGCAGAAGGTGCTATTGGGATCTCAATTGTCCGAAGAACAGGAGAAAACCTTGATACGGTTTTTGTTCAACAATAAAGATGTTTTTGCTTGGTCAGCTAATGATCTTTGCGGAGTTAACATGGATGTTATTGAGCACTCGCTCAATGTTGACCCATCTTTCAGACCCAGAAAGCAGAGACTTCGGAAGATGTCTGATGACAAGGCCGAAGGTGCTCGGAATGAAGTGAAAAGACTCCTCAGTGCTGGAGTTATTAGAGAGGTAAAATACCCAGAATGGTTGGCTAATACTATTATGGTGAAGAAGGCCAATGGTAAATGGAGAATGTGTATCGATTTTACTGATCTCAATAAGGCCTGTCCGAAGGACGAGTTTCCATTGCCAAGGATAGATTCTTTGGTTGATGCAGCAGCTTCTTCAGAGCTTATGAGTCTGTTGGATTGTTATTCAGGCTATCATCAAATCTGGATGAAGAAGGAGGATGAACCGAAGACCAGCTTCATAACCCCTAGTGGAACATATTGTTACCTTCGGATGCCTGAGGGGCTTAAGAATGCTGGAGGAAGCTTCAGCAGAATGACAGCTAAAGTTCTCCATTCTCAGATAGGCAGGAATGTGCTTACTTATGTTGATGATATCATTGTAAAAAGCACGAAGCAAGATAATCACATTGCTGATCTGCAGGAGACCTTCGCTAATTTTAGATAGGCTGGTTTAAAGTTAAACCCAGAAAAATGTGTCTTCGGAGTGAAGAAGGGGAAATTTCTTGGTTGCCTAGTTTCAACAAAAGGAATTGAGGCTAATCCAAACAAAATCGAAGCTATCCTTCGAATGGAACCACCAAGTACGAAGAAAGGGGCTCAAAGATTGACAGGAAGACTGGCATCTCTCAACAGATTCATATCCAGATCAGCAGAGAGAAATTTGCCATTTTTCGAAGTGCTGAAGTCAGCTGAAGTTTTTCAGTGGGGACCAGTCCAGCAGAAAGCCTTCGAAGAGCTGAAGCAATATTTAATAGATCTAACAACATTAACTCCACCAACGCCAGGGGCTCCTTTGTTATTATATGTGGCAGCTTCGCACTCAGCGGTAAGTGTAGCACTTGTTCAAGAGAAGCTTGAAGGCCAAGTCAAAAAGCAGGCCCCAATATACTTTGTGTCCGAAGTTCTTAGTTTATCAAAGAAAAATTATACAGAATTGGAGAAGGTACTGTATGCTGTTTTGATGGCCTCCAGGAAGCTTCGGCATTATTTTCAAGCTTACAACATAATTGTTCCTTCTTCACAACCTTTGAAGGATATTATAAGAAACCAAGAAGCTACCGGAAGGATTGGAAAATGGGCTGCAGAGCTCAATGAATTTTGTATTGATTATGTCCATAGATCTTCGATTTAGTCCCAAGCGTTGGCAGACTTCATTGTTGACTGGACGCCAGGAGCTCAGGAAGAAGAAATGAATAAAGATGCCGAAGCATGGACAGTGTTCTGCGATGGGTCTTGGGGAACCTTCGGAGCAGGAGCAGCTGCTGTGTTGGTTTCACCTTCCAAAGTTAGAACTTGTTATGCGGCAAGACTTGATTTCAGTTGTACAAATAATATTGCTGAGTACGAAGCTCTGCTCTTGGGTCTTCGGAAATTAAAGACAATGGGGATCAGAAGGGCTATTCTTAAAACTAACTCCCAAGTTATTTCTGGTCATATTGACAAGAGCTATAAAGCAAGAGATCCAAAGCTTGAAAAATATCTAGATACAGTCCGAAGGATTGAGGCTTCCTTTGAAGGATTCTCTGTCAAAAATATTCCTCGCGGAGAAAATGAATATGCTGATCTGTTAGCCAAGTCAGCGGCACAGGGGCTGCCTTTACCTTCGGATGTATTTTTTGAAACAATAAAAGCACCTTCGGTTGAGCTTCTTGAAAGAGCGGTCCTCAACATATCCCCTGTCTATAGTGAAGATTGGAGAACTAAAATCATCGCTTTCCTTTAGGGTAATTTTCTTTCGGATGACGAAGCTTACAACAGAAGGATAGAAGCAAGAGCTCGACCATATGTTATTATAGAAGGGGAATTATATAAGCATGGGGTCTGTTCCCCGTTGCTCAAGTGTTTGTCCAGAGCCGAAGGTATAGAATTGATGAAGGAAATACATGCAGGCCTGTGCAGATCTCATATCGGATCTAGGCCTTTGTTGGGAAAAGTTTTTCGCCAAGGATTTTATTGGCCAAAAGCAGCTTCGGATGCAGCGGAACTAGTGCAAAAGTGCAAAGGTTGTCAGAAATGCGCAAGAGATCAAAAACAACCTTCGTCTCTAACTCAGTTAATACAACCCACTTGGCCGTTACAAAGGTGGGGCCTTGATTTGTTAGGTCCGCTACCACCAGCACAAGGAAATTTAATATATGTTGTAGTGGCAGTGGAATATTTTACTAAGTGGATTGAGGCAAAGCCTTTAGCCACAATAACTTCGGTCACCGTCCAAAAGTTTTTCTGGCAAAACATTGTTTGTCGCTTCGGAGTGCCGAAGGCCATTACTATGGACAATGGAACGCAGTTTGACTCCGAAGCTTTCAGAGAGTTTTGTGACCAAATTGGCACGAAGATCCATTTTGCGTCAGTTCGGCATCCAGAATCAAATGGACTAGTCGAAAGAGCCAATGGGATCATAATGACAGGAATAATGAAGTCAATCTTCAATCAGCCCAGGGGAAAGTGGCCAGAAGAATTAATCAAAGTGGTGTGGAGCCATAACACAACAGCGTCAAGGTCAACAGGCTTTACGCCATTTAAACTATTATTCGGCGACGAAGCAATAACACCGGAAGAAGCCAAAGCAGGATCTATAAGAACAATAGCTTCGGCAGAAGACGAAGATGAAGCTGATTGCTCTATGGAAAAGGATGCTATAGAGTGGATCAGGCTTCAGGCTGTGGAAAACATCAATAAATACCAAGCCGAAACAATAAAATGGCGTGACAGAAAGGTTCGGTTGAAGAACATCAAGCCAGGACATTTGGTGCTTCAGAGAGTGGCCAACTCAGATACAGTAGGCAAGCTGCAGCTGAAATGGGAAGGCCCTTTCTTGGTAGTATCTTCGTCAAGACCCGGTTCCTACAGATTAAAGAATATGGACGGCAACGACATCCCTAGATCGTGGAACGCGGATGAGCTTCGGCGATATTATGTTTAGCTTGATGTAATTTTTTCTATTCCTTTTTTCTGGCACCCTTTTCCTTTCCAAAGGGGGAGAAAGGTTTTTAATGGGGCCACAACATGTAATTTTCCTTATTTCAATTCTATAAGAATGATATCCCCCAAAGATGTAAATGTAAATGCAAAGGAAAAAGAAAAGAAATCAGGGAAAAGCTCAAAAGACGTTCCTAAGGGAATGCAGAGCTTACAGCGAAAAGTCAACGCTGATTCCGCTGAAAGTAAAAGGCGAAGGAGCTCCCAACGGAGGCTTACAGCGAAAAGTCAACGCTGATACACTGAAAAGTAAACGGTGAAGCTGAAAAGTAAACGGCAAAAAGATTCGAATCGTTCCTAACGGGATGAAAGGGCTGTGATCATGATTTTTGAACATGTGTCTCAATATTCATTTGCACAATACATTCCATCTTGTCATTTGCATTCATAAACATTCATTTAGACATATATAGAATCATCATCATAATTACACGAAAAAGACAGGTGCTTCAGCAATGAGAAAAGACTTCGAAGGAAAAAATTTTATGCTTCGTTGTGTACGAAAAGAAGGGAAGGTGTTTTTCGCCTTCGGCTCAAAAGAGGAGTTTCGTCCACAGCAAAGCAGATTGGATAAAGATAATGGAAACAAAATATATTACAAGGTATGTACAAATTTACATGAGTTGTTCCATAATTATATTACAAAAGACTCTCCAGAATTTTTGCAGGAAAGTATGGTGAAGCAACTATCAAGCTTCAGGCTAGATTTCGTCAAAACTTCAGCTTCGTCATACATCAGCTTCGTCCTCCTGCGTATATCAAAGATCAGAGTAAGACAGGCGCAAATTTCAAGGAGAAGATAAAAATAACAAATATAAGTTTCTTACCGGCTTAAGATGACTTCGAGCTTCGTCACCTGCCATTTTTCGCCCCCCCCCCCCCCCCCATTTACCCAGATCTGGGTCATGAATCTATTTCCAATGCTTCGGGCCAGGCTTGGGATATCTATCAGATCTGACGCTGATAAGCTGAAGTTAGGTCTATTTACAATATTTCCATGCGTACAGCCGGCCTTTAGAAAAGCGGCAGCTGTACCCCGAGAAGCTTCCATGGCGCAGAAGTCGGCGTGCCCGCCAATAACTTCGTCAAGAGCATCAACCTCGCCTTCAATATATTCTAATGTGCTGGGCAGGTTTGCAGCCGAAGGTGTAAATTTTTCAGAGTTGGCTCCGATAGAATGAAACACATCCTTCAGCCGCTGCACGCATCGGCTGCCGAAGCTTAGGCATTTCTCTTGGAGTTCTTTCAAGGATGTTTGCAGATTTGAATTCTTATCCATCTCAGTTTTAAGACTTGTTTCAAGGTGTTTCTTTTCCTGCTCAAATTTTTCTGATTGTTTAAGCAATTCATTCTTTAAGCTATCATTCTCGGCTTGGACTTCAGCCAAGGAGCCTTCCATAGACTGAATAACAAAGTCCTTCTTTTCCAATGCACCTTCGTGCTCTTTAGCCATGATTTCAAAATCTTGGATGGCGAAGTCCTTCTTTTTCAGAGTAGCTTCGTAATTTTCAACTTTTTCTTCCAAATCTTTGATGATAGCCTTGATCTTCTCCTCTTCGAGATCTTGTTGCATTTTTAGAACCTTACTTAGAAGTATACTCTGTCAAAACAGTCTTCATTAGAAAGTGACCTAAAAATTAATAATAATAATAAAATGGTAATAATATTTTTTACCTTAAAATTAGCATAAAGCAAGCTTCCAGCAATATGGTGTCGCTGGTAGCGGCAGAGGTCCGCTTCTAGTTTCGGCAGGCCAATGCTTTTCGAGAGGGTTCTAATAATTTTAGCCTCGCTGCGGTTTCGAAGACATCTCAGTTTCCCTTCGTTAACTCCACCAAATAGCATAGCCCCAGGCTTATATCCATAGGATACGGCATATTTTTTAAGCTCTTCTTTTTCAGCATCTGTTAACTCTTGTCCAAGTAAATCTTGAAATTTAAAATCTCCTTCCAAAGCGTCTTCAACTTGCTTTTTCTCTTTTTCAGTAGCTGCGCTTGCTGCGACCACAGCAGCTTCTTCTTCAGCCATTTTCAGGAGTATATTATCAATAACTTCAAGTGTCTCTTCCAGATTCGGATCTTCTGTAGCCCCGGCTTCGTCCCCGGTAGTTTCGGCTCCGCCGGTTTCAGCTTCGGGGGTCTCCACTCTGGTGGCTTCGGCTGCGGCACCTTTGGCGGTTTCAACGGTCTTGGCAACAACAATTTTTGATACCGATGACGGTGACGGTGTCCCGTGGATCACATCTGTCACTTGAATGATTCTTCGTTTTTTCGGCTTCGCAGGACTTTCTACTGCCGACGTCTCTTTGTCCTTCTGAAAAAACTTTGTCAGTTCTGGTGCCAGCGGACTTAGCTTGACAGGTAAAGATTCAGTCATTACCTTCAAAATTTCTTCCACTTCAGCAGCAGAAGGTGCCACAGATACTTCTTCATCTCGGGCCAATATCTCTGGTTCTGGAGATGCTGGCTTCGGTGATGCAGGCTTCGGAGACGCAGCTTTTCTCTTTCTTAGAGCAATTGCTTTCGGTTTAACTTTTTCTTTCTTCTTTTCTGGTTGATCTTCGTCGTCTTTAGTTAAAACGCTGGCCACTCGTTTTCTTTTTTGCCCTTCGGCACCCTTGTCTAGCCACTCGTAGTCAGGGTATTCAAAACCTATAGCATCAAGCACTCTATTTAGCCTTCGTTTCGGCCGGGTGCCGAAGGCTGCTGTCATCAATTGATCTTCTTTTTAGAGTAATTTCCAAGAATCTCAGTACTCATTACTTCAATTGTTTCGAACCATTCTTGGCAGGGTTCTTTAAAATATTTCTTGAACTTGTAATGGTAGGGCAGGCGGACAAGTTATCCTTCTTTCTTCTCTTTTTTGAGCTTCGGCATAGCCCATTCCTTCATAGTTGGAAATATTTTGAACGACAGAAATTCCTGCACAAGATCTCTAGTGCCAATGTGCTCAGCAATAATCCTGAATTCAGCCAACGCGATTTGAGTTGGACCTTCTGGTGTCATATTGCAGTGAGGTCTGGTCTCTCCGAATATCAATTCAAGCGGGCTCTGTACTAGCTTCTCCTTGTCATCGTCAACTTTGACGTAGATCCATTCTGACTTCCAGCCTGCCGGCCACTTGCTTCGATAGCTGATTACAGGAAACTTCATAGTCTTCCCGATAGGCAAAATTATAACAACCAAAATTTTCATGTAACCCATCTTTTCTGGCCTTAGTTTGATAATGTAGCTCGTGTACCCAGCAGAAACCTTCGGCAAATGGCTCCACCCCCTGGCTTCGAAGAGCCCAAATATAAACACTAAGCCTAACAATAGCATTAGGAGTTAATTGATGAAAATAGATACCAAACTTTTTTAGCACGTCGGCAATCATCCTATTCAAAGAAAATCTCAAACCAGCTTTGAGGAAACTCTTGAAAATCACTATTTCATCCTTCTCTGGCTTCGGGGTAGTTTCCTCTCCTCCGAAGCGAATCAGCTTCTTCTCATCTTCGCTAAAGTAGCCCGATTTTACCATCTTCGGGAAATCAGCCTTGGAGATTGTTGACTTTCCGAAGTCCAGGTGGCTAGGCTTGCTTGGTATTGCAATAGTGTGATCATCTTCAGAATCAGTTTCTTCAATATCTGCTTGTTCTGCTTCGGCAGCAGGGGTGATCTCCGATGTCACCAATCCACTTCGCCTCATCGCTTCCGAGATAGGGACAGTTTTCGCAGCTTTGGCTTCGTCTCCTTCGCGCTCAACCCTAGCAGTAGAGCGCACTCTGGCCATTTGATTTTGAGTATCTTGAAAATTGTTCAGAAATTAATAACCTCTTTCCCGAAGCCCTTCTTCTGACGAAGCAGACGCCAAACTAGAGCTTCGTTCGAATGCGAAAGTCAAGCTTCGGCTATAGTTAAAAATTTTGGCAGCAAAACAGTGCAGTAGTAATGAATGCTGTGGTAACTTCACACCTACCCGTCTGTTTATATAGTGTTGCAGGAAGGAAGGTGAATCGTCAGGATTTTTACACCAAGCAAACGATTGCTCGCACCCGCTGAACGGTGGACCGCAAAAACTAGAATAGTGAACCCACATGGTGGAATCACTACGCGCTCGAAAATTGTATCGTTTCTCGACAACGAGCTAAGGGAAGGTGTTTTTCGGACCTTCGGCTTCCTGAAGCCTAAGAGACTTTTTTCACGGATCAAGCTCGTTACGAAAAACGATCTAGCACCGTGAAGGGGCTACTGTTGGGACCACGCTTCGTCGCCGAAGGTCCTACAGAAAGAAACAGCTTCGGCTGAAGCCGCTTGTACGTGATGCCGAAGGCACCATTCATGAAGCTTCGGTATTATGACATATCCGAAGATGAAGGGTCAAACCGACTTAAAGATGGAATGACCTTTTAGCTCATAGGGGTTTGAGTCATTGTTGTAAACTTTTATGAGGGGCATGATTGTAATTCTTCACAGGCTGTGTCCTGTGCCTATAAATAGTGAACAGTATTCCTTTACTGCTCACGCATTCCTGTAATTGCTGACGCATCACACTGGAATTATTGTTTTCCATCAAGGAAAAGGTATAAACGTACCCAAACATCATGTTTTAATATTCAGATCCATATAATGAAATATACGAATAATGTTATCTGTTTCCGACATATGTTTTACATGTTATACTTCATTTTACATTATTATATAAGTTTAATCACGAAGGTATGACTTTCGTGATATTTTGCCCGTGACCTTCGTCCGAAGTTCATTAAATCCTTGGGGAGATAATGCTTCAGCGGACGAAGGGCGTTAACATTTAACATTTTTATGTTGCCTTGTTCTTAATTCATAGCATTTGAGAACAAGTCCCCAACATGGGGTTTATGTAGCAGAACTACATTGGATTTCACCCCTTGGCATGCTTACCATAATCTATATCTGATCTACTAGAAGTAAGAAGAGTAGAAAAATAGCCATGAAATCCCACATCACCACAGAGCTTGAAGCTAAATTGGGCATTAAAATGTCCTTGGTCCTTGGCACCAGAAGAGCCATAAGTCTTGACCACGAGATTGTAAGGTGGTGATAATTTGTGATAAAAATATAAAGATCTTATGGAGACCTATTGCATTCTCCCTAGTCATGATGACTCCTTCGTATGAGAGCAGTATTATCTGTTGTTGAAGACATATCCTAGGCGGATACTAGTCTTGTTTCGTTCTTGTCAAGCAGTTATCATCATTTGCTTCATCAAAAGCTAGTTATATAGTGATTTTCCCAGATAAAATGAATTCTTGGCCTTATCTGTTCTATTCCAAAGCTTCTCTTTTTGCTGAACAATGAAGAGATCGAAATAATGCTTTATAGAACAAATTGGTATATAATATGAGGAGAAAAGTTTGCCCAGTTGGCAGCTTATATCACAAATATTTGACTATTGTTATAAGTTCTCTCTCAAAATTATAATACCTAAAAAATGTTGCATAACTTGAAACCCAATTTCAGACCAGTATGAGTAATTGGGTAAACCATGGGCAATGGTAAAACGCTCTGCATACAAAAAAATTGCTTGGCAGCATTGGCCTGATGTCGTGCACTTTACTACCATTATCTACGTACACATTTTCCTATGTGCTTAAAAGCACAATGCAACCAGTGAATGTCCTTGTGAGCGCTAGACCCTGATGGTCATTTTACTTGTTGATCTGAAGTCTACTAGCTCCAAACGACGAATGGTATGCATGAGCCCCTGAAGGATCCTTATGGATCAAATAGTGTTGCATATATCAGTCTAGATCTTAATGATTTACTGTGCATTTGGTAATAATAACAATAAGTTTGTAGAATTGTAACCATGAAGCAACTTGTTGTTGCATGTCTCACTGGATGTTGAGACTAACCCTTCATATTGAATGAAAAATATGTAGTATTCAGGCCACTACATTAATCTAAGTCCAAAGCTCACTGCATAAAACCCCTATCTGTAATGTGCGTAAGATTTCCCAAATAAATCACCACAATAGAATACATTGGCCACAAGTGGATGATTGTGATTGGGGATTTTATCTGTATGCTTTTAAGAACATCTCGACATTAGGGGTAGGAATGCCCATATAGTGTAATGCCTCAATATTCTACTAAACGCACAAAAGTCAAACTAAACATGTTGTTCGGTGTGTACTCCTATGTATATGGAGTTTGCCAAAATCGTTGAGGAGTAACATATTGGTCTGAATGCTTCTACCTGATGTAGATGTGGATATACCCGAGATTAATATCATATCCATATTTGACTTACGGCATTTGATCTATTCTTGGGGACGCCTGTGAATATGATCCATTGGCCTTAGTCAAAGCATATGTTCTGATTGCAGATTCACGTGTTTTGTAATAACTTTCCTCCGATGAACTCGCCCTGCTGGTGATTTGCCTCACGAAGAGGTTCATCTTGATGATGAAGTTCCTAGCAATGCGCGCAATATTATTATGATGGGAATACGGAACAATGAATCTTTCGTTTTGGGAAATGACAGAGATCATTATTAAATGTGGGAGACAAACATGTCGACACCTTTCTTGCCTCTCTAGAGTGCAAAGGGATCCAAAACAAAGTCCTAGGCATGAGTGTTTGAAGCTCTCTTATCGGGTCAATAAATGCAATCGAGGCTGAACCAATAATCACAAAATGAAAGTTGCGAGCTTGAAGTTTGGACATTTATGGGCACTATTGAAATAATGTGTGGTGAATGCGATGGTTCAAGTGGTCTTGTGATAGACCCACCCCACGTATGTGTTGAATAAGCACTGTTCCGCTATGTAATATATCTGGAAAATGGCATGAATTAAAATATGCAGTTAACATGATTCTGAAGATCCATCATGAGATCCTATGAGGATTCATATCTTTGATTTATAAATATGCAACATATAAATCTCATACAGGATAATACATTCCTGATGAATGACCACTCTCCAGTGTAGAGAGAATATCTTCTAGTTGAGATTATAGTTTCCAATAGGAACCTTCTAAGAGGAAACAAAATCTGTGTTCAACACCAAAGTCACTACAGGAAACGCATAAATTTTCGTAGGCCGGGCTATTTTCGTCGGCCCTCGTGACCGACGAAAATATGGACTATTTTCGTGGGCCAGGCAATATTTTCGTCGGCAGGCCGACGAAAATACGAAAGTTATTTTCGTCGGCCTCCACACCGACGAAAATTTTGTGTATGTTCGTCGGCCTCAGCCCGGCCGACAAAAATACGTCCTTTATTTTCGTCGGCCTCAGCCCGACCGACGAAAATAAACGTTTAACGGGCCACTATTTTCGTCGGCCTCACTGAGGCCAACGAAAATAGAGGTCGTTAATCTTCCATCCCAGCCTCACCGCACCTTCTCTCTCTCGCTCGTCTTACCTTCTCTCACCCGCCCTCAACCGCGCCGTGCCGCACGCCCTCGCCACGCGCCCGCCGCGCCCACCACCGCGCCGCACGCCCTCGCCGCGCGCCCGCCGAGACGTTGCCGCGCCGCGCGCCCGCCTCGCCCGCCGCCACGCCACGCGCCCTCGCCGCGCTGCGCGCCCTCGCCGCTTGCCCTCGCTGCGCCACGCCACGCCGAGCCGTCGAGCCGCCTCCCCACGCCGCGCCCACTCCGAGCAGCCGTGCCCTCGCCGCGCCGCTTGCCCTCGCCGTGCCGCGTGCCCTCGCCGCGCCGCGCCACGCCGAGCCGCCTCCCCACGCCGCGCCCACTCCGAGCAGCCGTCCCACGCCGCGGCCCCCCTCCACCGTTGCCACGGTAATGGTTTTACTTAGTTTATAGTAATTAGTTAGCTAATTTACTTGATATAATGTATAAATTGATAGCTATTCACTTGTTAGTATAAATAGTTAGCTAGGTATTTATATGTAGGATACTTGTAGCATTTTGTTTAACACATTGATATCACATGGTTAGCATATTGTTCATTATGTAGCTATCATGCAGTATTCTATGTTGGCAACCATCGTGTTGTTGTTTCTTTGCAGGTTTTAGAAACATCACTTTATAGTGGAGGTGTTGCCGATTTTTTTATTGACAATAGTAATTTTTGTACATAGGTGTTCTTCCGACTTGACCTTCTCCACCGTTAGCTGGACTCGTACATTATTCTCAGGTATACATTGTTTTTGTAATTTCGGTTAATGTGGTCATTTATTATTTACTATATAGTTATTAGTAAATAAGTAGTTACTATTTATTTATTACTTAGTAAGTTCCTCGCCCGCCCGCGAAGAAGAGAGCCTGCCGTCCGTCCGTCCACATCGCCGTGGCGTGCCATGCGCGTGGACGTGGTGTGTCGTGCGCGTGTCGTGCGCGTGCCGTGGCGGCTGTGGCGTGCCGTGCGCGCGGCCATGCGCATGCCGTCTTTTGAATGTTATTTATATTTTGTTTAATTAGCCTTTGAAATGGACGGTGATCGGTGGGTGATGTCTTTTGTTTAATCTCCGAGATATTTTTTAATGTTTAGAGTTCAGTTTTAATCGTTAACCGTAGCGAACCGTATGCGTCACCCATTCGGGAACGGCGAACGTCACATTGGCTTGTGAGGTTCGCCGTTCCAGAATTGTCCACGTATTTTGGACAGCCTGAGAGTGTAAGTCGATGCTTGTGATTTGTGACATGTGCCTTACGATTGACGCGGAATTTCGGTTGTGTAACCCAGTTGTTCTCCAACACACCATGTTCAGGCGTGTGTTTGGAGAGCAGCGGGGTTATGCTGCCGAAATTTCGCGGCAATCGTAGGCTACACGTCATAAATCACAAGCATCGGCCTACACTCTTGGGTGGGTTTAGGGCCTTTACCTAATAGAGAGTTCACCTAAGCCACGGACGATCGTTGATGTTCTTTGACTTTTGTTTAGCCTTTGAAATGGACGGTAATCGGAGGGTGATGTATGACGGGTGGAGAAAGGATGGGGCACATTCAAATGAATGGATGGGTGTAACAAAGGCTTTTCTTGAGCACGCTTTCAAAGATGTAATTGGTCGTCTAGTGAAGTATCCTTGCAATCGCTGCGAGAACAAGTGGCCTCAAAAGAAGGAAGAAATGGAGAAACACCTTTGCAAAAGTGGGTTTATGCCGAACTACCTTGTATGGTACCGGCATGGAGAGTCTATTAGACACGTTGACGCGGAGGTGGAGCTTGATGACGATCATGATAGGATGGACGACATGTTGCATGATCTTGGTAGGGAGGTTGAAATGAACGCTGAGGAGCCGGGGCAGCTTCCACGTGATGCTCAGGAATTCTTTCGGCTACTCGCCGCAAGAGAAGAGAGACTGCACGAGCATACTCAGATGTCAGTTCTTAGGACTCTCACAAGACTAATGGCGATAAAGTTGAAGCACAACATTTCAAACAGTGCTTACAACGACATCGTCCAACTGATGGGCGAGGTTCTCCCGGAGAATCATAAGTTGCCAAAGAATATGTACTTCGCAAAGAAGATATTGGCTAGTCTTCGGATGACATATGAGAAGATCGACGTGTGTCCCAACAGTTGCATGCTATTCTTTGAGGAGGATGACAAGCTGGACCATTGTAAGCATTGCGAAGCTTCTAGATATGTCGAGGTGACAAATGATGAGGGTGAATTGGTAGTTACGAAGGTCGCAGCTAAGCAACTTCGTCGGTTGCCCATCATTCCTCGGCTTTCAAGGTTGTTCCTCAACAAGGAAATAGTTCTGCATATGACGTGGCCAAAGAATGGTGTACGTCTCATCACTGATCCAGACATAATGGTCCATCTGTCGGACGGTGATGCGTGGAAGGCATTTGACGAGTTTGATCCCGAATTTGCAAACGACCCTAGGAGTGTACGGCTTGGTCTATCGACGGACGGATTCACACCTTTCAATACCAGTGCAAGCCCTTACTCGTGTTGGCCTGTCTTCATTGTGCCATATAATCTTCCTCCTGAGTTGGTCGATAAAGAAGAGTTCATGTTCCTTGCACTAGTCATCCCAGGCCCCGAGCATCCAGGGCCAAAGCTGAATATGTTTGTTCGCCCTTTAATTGAAGAGCTAAAACAATTGTGGAGATGTGTGAAGGCTTATGACAGCCATACTGAAAAGGAGTTTACCATGCGCGCTGCTTATTTGTGGTCAGTGCATGATCTGCTGGCGTATGGAGATTGGTCTGGATGGTGTGTTCATGGTCGGTTGTGCTGTCCCATATGTATGAATGATACGGATGCATTCAGATTGAAGCATGGTGGGAAAGTGTCATTCTTTGATGCTCATCGATGTTGGACTCCATTCAAGCATGATTTCAGGAATTCGCTTACTACATTCAGAAGTGGAGCCAAAATCAGAAATGGGCCACCAAAGAGGCAAACTGCACCGCAGATAATGGCATGGCATGGTTGTCTGAAGCAAGGAGAAAATGATAGGTTCCAAGGCTACGGGGAGGACCACAACTGGACCCATATTTCATCAATATGGGAGCTTCCGTATGCAAAAGCCTTGATCATGTCGCACAACATAGACTTGATGCACCAAGAGCGTAACGTTGCTGAAAACATCATAAGCACATGTTTCGATGTGACTGATAAAACGAAAGATAATATGAAGGCAAGAAAAGACATGGCTAAAATTTGTAAGAGACCGATGCTCGAGTTGAAAGTAAGCGATAAAGGGCATGAGAGTAGGTCGCGAGCTGATTACTGCCTCAAGCCGGATGAAAGGAAAGAAATATTTAAGTGGTTGAAGAATCTGAAATTTCCAGATCGATATGCGGCAAATCGGAAACGGACAGTCAATCTGAAGACCGGTAAATTGATCGGTTTGAAAAGCCATGACTACCATATTATTATGGAGAGGCTGATGCCCATGATGTTTCGAGGCTATTTTAAGCATGAGCATTGGAGCATATTTGCAGAGCTGAGTTACTTCTATAGGGAAGTATGCGCAAAGACGGTATCGAAGAGGTTGATGTAGAAATTTGAGAAAGAAATTCCAATTCTTATTTGTAAATTTGAAAAGGTTTTCCCGCCAGGATTCTTCAATGTGATGCAACATCTAATTGTGCATTTGCCTTGGGAAGCTTTGGTAGGCGGACCAGTGCAATTTAGGTGGATGTATCCTATAGAAAGGGCGTTGAAAAAGCTTAGGGCGTCTGTTCGCAACAAGGCTAGAGTCGAAGGGTGTATTGCGGAGGCTTTTGCCCTTAAGGAGATATCTCAATTCTCAACCAGGTATTTTGCTCGAGCCAACAATGTGTTTGCTCCTTCAGTGCGACTTCATGTCGAAAATGAATCACCCCAAAGCACCCTTCAAATTTTTGCGAATCCGGGTAAAGCAGTTGGAAAAGGGAGTGTACGTCACATTGAAGGATCAGATTTGAACACGCTAATGCTATATATGTATAGCAATATTGACAGCACACAGGAGGCGTTCGAGTAAGTGTTCCTCATAGTTACGTCCATTTTCTCATCTCATAATTTCTATAGTGTGTAATCTCCATGTTTCTAATATGTCCAGCATGTTTGATGAAGAATGTTGGAAAACTACTAGTAAACCTACGGCCATCCAATTAGAAAATCTTCGACGTGATGGGTTGAAAGGTGGACCAAACTTCGTGCAGTGGTTTCGTAATTATGTTAGTAATTGTCGTTCTCTCATTGTCCATACTTAATCTTTGAATTTTGGACTTGGAAGATATAATGCATATACTAATTCCTTGTATAGGTTTCCAAAAACTCTATGCACCCGGACTTGCAACAAATGGCACATACCTCTGTGTCCGTCTGGAACTATACTCGCTATGATGTAAATGGATATCGCTTCCGAACCGCGAAATTGGAGAAGAGTCGACCATTGGCAGCCACCACCAATAGTGGTGTGTTGGCAAGTTCATATGTTGACGATGACAAAGTAGTGGACTATTACGATGTTCTTCAAAACATTGTAGAGTTGATTTTCGATGGCCCCAAGGAACTTAAAGTTGTGTTTTTTGAGTGCGACTGGTTTGATGCTCATAGTGGGACTCGTGTCGACAAGTATGGTAATGTCGAGGTGAAGCATAGCTCTAGGATTCTGAGCAGTATGAGCGATGTTGTCCTTGCAAATCAGGCAAAACAGGTGTACTACCTGCCATATGCTCACCCAAGCCTTAGGGCTTGGTGGGTTGCAATCAAAGTCAACCCACAAGTCGTCGCTCCAGAGAGTGCTGACTACGTGAGTACGAGCAGGGGACAACGATGATGCTGTTTTTCAACCAGAAGCGGCGTCGAATCAAGATATAGCTTACCGATTCCATGTGACCAATGGAGAAGGCCTTGAAAATCTCTGTTGCAATTCAAGCGACTTAATTGAAGAACCTAGGTCAAAGCGCAAACAACCTGTCGTCGTTAGAAGATCAGTAAGGATCCAACGAAATCAAGAGCGTATGAATAAACAACGAGCCGAAGAAGCATCATCGGATGCGGATGACTTTTGATTAGTATGTTTCTTTTAGTTAATCAATTAAGCTATGTATTCCAATTTTCACATTATTAATTTTCATATTATTTGTTTCATATACTATGGTTTGACATTAATTTATCTACAGTTGAACATGTTCAAGCATAAGAGATCAAAGAGGAGTGGGGGCAGCACGGCCAGCGAGGATAGCTCGTGCAGTGGGCTTTTTTAGGGCACCTCACAGAGCCGACAGAGGCAGCAGCAACTTCTTGACTGTCTAGACGAAGTGCAGGGTGAGGAGGGTGAGCAGGAGGCTCCTCAGCAGGATGCTCATGTGCAGGGTGAGCAAGATGAGGAGGGTGAGCAGGATGAGGAGGTTGACCCTATGGGGGCAGGCAGCGCGGGCGACGCGTCAGATGGTTCTACGTCCTTCAGGTATTATTATGCATATTAGTTTAATTGATATTAGTTTTTAATCATTTCATCATATTGAATTTACTTGTATACTTAGGTATAAAAAGAGCAATGCGCTTGGTCCGAGACCTGCCGAGAGGAGGCTCATCCGGCCGCATGGAGAATGGTGGGGCTTATTTCTGTTGTGTTAATTTTTTAATGTGAACGTGATTGCACTGGTTTACTTGTTTTATTAATGTTTGTAGGTCATGTGAAGACTTGACTTGGGATGGTACAGGCAGACGTCCCAAGGTGAACGCGGTGTTGGGTAGCCTCTGTCGCTTCTACTACCCTGGCATGGTGGAGCTCAATGGCGAGAGGTTCGCGGTTATGCAGTGGGCCGACTGGGGTCTGAAGGACTATGTCCAGCCAGGGGAGCCAAGGGAAAGCAGTAGCGGAGGGGGAAGTTCGGAACAAAAATGAAGGACTTGTCAGGTGGCTGTGTGGGACGAGTTCTGGGTGAGTTTACTTTTCGTATATAAGCAATTCACTGAATTATTGCTTCTCCTAATCTTACTTTAACTTAACTTCTCCATTGATATGTAGGGGAGGTTCCAATTGCCGAATGAGATCGAGGAGGATCAGGCTCAGTGGGCACGTGTGAAGAGGCACTTTCGGAAGTGCGCTGATAAGGTAATCAAGGATGCCATGTACAATGCTCGCATCGCGGCCGTCAACTACTACTACAAGAAGATAAAGGGGCAGAAAATGAGCAAAGCATTAGGGGCCAATGAGATCTACCTCACAGAGGAGCAGTACCTGGAGAGCGTTGTGGATTGGCTGGCGAAGGACATGGAAGCCTGGAGGTGGTTGGCTAAGAGATGGGCGTCGCCTGAGTGGATTGCAGAGTCCCAGAAGCACCGTACCAACCATGGCACTGAAGGACCGGGGTACAGGTACGGCGCCGATGGACACCTTGGTACCGCACGCCGCATGGTAAGTATATAAATCAAACTTGTATGTTACATATATGAAAATTCTATGGTTTAACTCTTCTTTTTCATGCAGGAAGCTGAAAGTGGAGTTGCTCCAAGTTTTATGGAGGTTTACGTCCGTGGTCACGGTGGCCCTGATCCGGCGAACCCTGATGAGCTATGCAGCGAGGCGGCAAGGGAGAAAATGGTAAACAAGTTTGTATTTATGAATTAAATTGCATGTTTTGTGTCTAACTCCAACTCTAACTTTCTTTGCAGAATGCATATGGGGAGGAAATGACTCAACGCCATGGGCCTGATTTCGACTGGATGCATTCAGACTTAGATGCCTCGGCATTGTACCATAGTGGTGGGGGTAGAAAGCATGGCAGGTGAGGTGGTTGTCTTTGATTCGACAATTTCATTAACAAGAATGTGTCCACTTAATGGCTCAACTATGTGTATCATGCAGGTTTGCCTTTGGCACCGGCGTTGTGGAGTACAACAGGACAATGGGTCAAGGGAAGCCATCGTCTTCGGCAGGGAGTTCTCGCTCCTCCAAGTCTGCTCGAGAGGCTCAGCTGGAAAAGGAGACTCGGGCAGCACAGGAGCAGGCTCGAGCAGCACAGGAGCAGGTCGGATAGCTAACGCAGTATATGGCTTCTTATTTTCAGGTAATTCGTCTATCTCATCACGTGTCATTGAATTCAAAGTATAATGTTGCGATTCTAACGTTTCATCCATTTGCAGGAAATGACTACTCGACTCGGCCCTGATATGAACTTGCCCGCTTTTCGCCCTCCCCAGGTAACACTATCTGAACACTTCAATTCCATAGCAACTCTTTTTTATTATCAAAAATGGCTCGCAGGCACAAGGATGGGGACAGTGGCCAGGACAAGCTCCAGCGTCGCAGCCACAGTGGACCGGTGTTGGGTGGACACAGGCACCTCCAGGCACTTGGACGCCTCCACCACCCCAAGGATCGCAGCCAGTCCCGGGATGGGTGCCACCGGTCTCCCAGCCACCGGCGGGCTCTCAGCCATTTCAAGCGTGGATGGCACCGCCACCGACGGGGTGGGTGCCACCACCTCAGGGGTGGCCAGCACAACAGTATCCGTGGATGCATGCACAGCCTCCTCATCACCATGGATCACAGGTGACGTTCCATGTTTAGTTTTATGCAAATGGTGACCAAACATAGCAATGTATAGGTATAGGGATAGCAAAACACAACCTTATTTGAATGATTGATGAATTGCAGGGTTCAGTGTCACATGCTCAGGGATCAGAGGGTGCTGTCAACGTCCAAGACTTCTTCATCCATGGTTCTGGAGGCAGTGGCCAAAACTCCCACAGCCCGCAGGAGTGAGTAGTGAGTAGTGAGTTGTTTGAATGTGTATTGATTGTGAATGTTTGAAACTATGGATGTGTATGGCCAAAACTCCCACGAAAACTATGTATGGACTATGGACTTATGGACTATGGACTATTTATGTACTATGGAAGGTTGTGAATGTGTTTTGTGAATTGTATATTTTGCTTGTGAATCTGTATATGTGAATTGTGATATTGTGAATTGTGTCTTTTGCTGTCAATTGAAAGGTGCACAAAATTCTGTTTTGGGGGGGTATCATGAATTTTCGTCGGCCTGATTGCAGGCCGACGAAAATACTACCCAGCTATTTTCGTCGGCCACCACCGGGACCGACGAAAATACGACCCAGCTATTTTCGTCGGCCATCACCGGGACCGACGGAAATATGGCCTAGCTATTTTCGTCGGCCACCACCGGGCCGACGAAAATCAGGCTCCTATTTTTGTCGGCCACTGAGGCCGACGAAAATAGTTGCCTATTTTCGTCGAACTTATTTTCGGCGGCTATTTTCGTCGGTCTGCCGACGAAAATAGTGTATTTTCGTTGGTTTACACTTATTTTCGTGGGTTTTTGGCCCCACGAAAATTTAGGTGTTTCCTGTAGTGAGTTTGATAACCCCAATAAGGCCATGTTCGTTTGATCCCAAAACCATAGGGATTGAGGGGGATTGGAAGGGATTGGAGAGGATTTTGACTTGCAGGGGATTTAATCCCCCTCAATCCCTATGGATTGGCACAAAATGAACAGGGCCTAAAGGGATAAAGACCCATACAGACCCGAAAAGGAATAAGATGAGGTACCAAAGGACTTGAAGTTCACCGAATAAGCACATGTGCGTTCCACGAGTTTTACTCATGGTATTTTCTACTTTATGTGGAATTATGGTATCCTCTAAAGCCCTGATGGCAGAAAACCTATAAGGTTTAGGTGTTAGTAGAAAAATATCACCATTGTGCTAGAATAACAGACTATAACGATGTATCTGATCGATGAAAAATCCTTGATGGATTACAATGTTTGATGGACTTTTGTTACACCATCATAGAAGTTGTAATGAATGAACGCCTGGAGCGATGAGTCATATCTAGAATATGTACTATTACAACTATAACATCTCCTAAGTCCTATGGAAGGACAAGTTATTTGCTTTGCACAACTATGTATACATGTGGTGTATGATAGAATGAAAGGTGTAGCTCCCTAGCCTCATCCACCCTCATTATTCTAGATGAACAATGAGACACATATCTTGAAGGATGAGTTTGAGTTATGAGGGATAAAGACTTTGACAGATGTCATCGTTAGGGGGAGCGAATGCTTAATATTGATCATAATTGCGAGATACTGAATGTCATATCAGTATGCCCTAGAGGCGTCAACTTGATAATCAATACGTGAAGCTTTATAGAAGTTTCTATCAGATATGTAGATCCAATGGATCGAACCACACCAATTAAAGGGGCTTATTTATGTTGATACGTGCACTTACCTCGTGTATCCTAGAAGTGAGTTGAGGTGAAGTTCCTGAAATAATATTTTCAAGGATATGCAATCTGTTTGCTAAATCTCTATGTTTGTATACTTCCAGAAGAAGATGTTGTTCCATATTGATACGGTTTTGCAAGGATCAGAGGGAGCACATTTCTAAATTTAGCCCTTGTAGAAGATTCGATGGAATCTTGATCTAGAAGATCAAAATTTGTCCTGATGATAGTTTGCTGTACTATTTTTCCTTGGTGAGTTTTTCTGAAGTTTCTCACATAAGGTTTTAATGAGGGCAACAAAGTGCAAATGCAATTGTGTCACCATGTACTCTTCTCCATTTTTCCCCACCTGGGTTTTGGGAGTTTCAAAGAGGCATGTGTTGGTCGCGGTATTCGCCCAAGGGGATAGTGTTAAGAAACCTTAGTTAGGGTTATGTGGGCAAATACCGACTTTGCCCCTGAGGGGTCTCACATCTCTATATAAGAACCTGTACACTCCTTCATAATACAGAGATGAAAAGAGGGCCAAAGGTCCAACCCTATATCATATGTATCGTGTTGTTTCTTCTGTCGTTGCTTATGGGAAGGGAGACGGGTCCTCTACATCTTCTTGTGCCTAATCTACTGACGGAAGGGAAGGGAGCGGATCTGGTTGATCCGTTGGTAACGTAGTTCTCAACAGAAACCACCGTCGCCTTGCCTGGCGAAACGCCCCATGCAACAGCGCCGTCCTGCCAACCATTGTTGTGAGCGTAAGGTTAAGCTCTCCCCTCTGTCTCTCTGTCCCCATGCTCTCCCTCCCCCTCCTCGGGTGCGGCGGCGTGGCCAGCCAGTAGCCCACATGGCCTAGCCCAAGGCAGCGACGACCAGCCAACCACCCGCTGTGCGGCATCAGGTCATGGCCAATCCCCCCTCGCCCCTGCGCATTGTTCTAGCTGCCAGGCTGTGCTTGTGTGAATGGAAGATAAAGAAACTGCTCCCAGTGCATGAGGTTGAAGATGGGTGTGGCCACACAGGATCCGATCTGTAGGATCCTTTGTGCTTGTGACCCATGTGGCCCTTTGCGTGGCCCCGTTATCCTGCCAATAGGTTTGCATCACGTCACATAAGTTCATGAATCATAAGTAATTAATATATTTTGCATCCTAAATTAGTTTTGACTCGGTTTAGTTGCGTTAAGTTTGCAACAGTGTCGATTACGTGTTAATAACATTACTTTATCATGACACAAGCTCAATTAATTAATTAATTGTTTGTTGGTTGGTTATTAAAATAGCAATTTAGCTAAAACTAATTTATAGTTTTATACATTAACTTGATCAATACTTGCCTAGTGTAATCGTGACATGTATTCACCAGTTTTCAAATGTTGCGGTGTTCGCTCATATCTGCTATGTCACGCACGCTGTTTGCTTGCCGCATCGCCATTTGTTCGCACGTTATTAAATCGTTTTGCTATAGTCATTCATGTCTATTAATTACTTCTTGTTTAGTCGTTGACTAATTGATAATTCAATTTATCTAAAATATCTTATGCAAATAATTTATACTAAATAAAATCAAGTTAGAAATGTAGTCTACGCTCATTAATCACATAAATTCTTCGAAGGATAGATCCTCTCAACCATAGGTCCGACCGTTGCGTTTCTTTTCCTCGCGTGTATTGCGCGCTGTCCGCACATGATATTAAGTCGTTCGCTTATAATCACTCATGTCAGTTAATTAAATATTTGTTTAATCATCTGCCATTAAAATAGTAAGTCAGTCAAAACTAAGTAGTATTATTAATTTACAGTTAATAAATGTCAATTAATATAACTATGTCTAACTAAATGTTCTAACTAATAGTTTTTAGCGTAAACGCGATAACTTCTCGACCGTAGCTCGGACTGTCACGTTTCTTTTCCTCGTGTGGCCGTAGGAGCGAGCTCTATATTTGTATTGCATGTTTTATAATGTTTTCGTTCGTATCGTGTATTGTTCTTATGCATATGTATATGTTTGTTTGTTTGTGCCTATTCATATTCGCTGCATGTTGCAAATAGAGTGTGATCTGTTTCCGAGTTTCGAGGAATCGACAATCAGGCTTCGACGACCAAGTGATCAAGGTCTTCGAGTTCTACAAGGTTGAAGACCTTGAGCATCTGTTTGGTGAAGGCAAGTGACCTCTGACCTACTTATGTCCTATTCACATGATAATTCACTTCCCTACATTACATAATTGGAACCTAAGGATTGACTAGATTTCTATTTACCTCGTCCTTGATTACCTTTTTGGGTTATTATGGTTAGCTTCATACTAGTGCTCTACTATAATCAATGAACATGATGAGAATATTTTATGATGCATGATTTACATTCTGATTATGATTATGAACTTGTGGCACTAAAGGCGGCTCGAGCTGTTTCCTGAGTACTTCTCCATAAGGACCTGTTTGTTGAGAGACCACCTGAGAAAAATAGTGGAACCATGAGGGTGGTATGCAACACCCTTGGCCAAGTAATTAGGGAAGTCTTGTGTTGGGTGCTGGTTTTGGTCATTGGGGAAGAAGACATCTGTTATGGCTCCTATATTCTCGCTCAGGGATCTAGGTACGGGCATCGTCCCACGACTTTTTCCTGAGGGCAGAGGGTATAGGTTTGGGTACGTCAGATGGTCTCTATGCAGTGGTCATTTCCAACATCCTCATAGTGAGGGACCCTAGGGAAAAGCCACGTAGTGATGCCCTGCTAGACCACCTAGGAAGTGATCAATGGGGAGTAGCACTCCTCGGGCAGAAAGGGAATCATGGCTCAGTAAAATGTGCAACCTCTGCAAAGTGTTATGAAACTGATATATCAGTCATGCTCACGGTATGAGCGGCCTTGGGATCCTCTTTGATTAGAGATACTGATGGTTCAAGATGCTATGGTTCCATTTATGGATTTGGTTACAGATGATGGTGTTGGTTCTCATTAATGATGTTTCTATCTATGGATTCTGGTATTTCCTCTATGAGGAGGTACTCCTTGAGATAATAACTTGGGATTGATGATACAACTTGGCTTATATAAATGAATAAAACTTGACAAAGTAAAAGCAAACCGACTGCTAACTCCCCATAAAGCTAGTCCACCTCAGCCAAACAAAACATTTGTTGAGTACGTTGATGTGACTCATCCTTGCTTTCACAAAACATCAGGTTGCCTTTGGTGCAATCTATGCCCAAGTAAAGAAGAAGAAGAAGAAGAAGGTGTCAAGGTGGATCTCCAGGAGTTCTGGGACTTTGACGAGTTCGAGGATTAGGCTATCGACCTCCCCCAATCAGCTTCCTGTGGTGGGTTTATTTACGTTGGCTACGTCTCTATTATGTGCACTCTAATATATATTATATAAATGACTCTACGTCTGTAATATTATTACTTACTATTTATCGAAGCATTGTCCTATGATGAGTCATTTATGTAATCGCTGTGTACGTGAGTTTTGATCCTAGCACGTACATGGTTCGCATTCGGTTTACCTTCCAAAACCGGGTGTGACATAATTGACTCTAGTCTATAATATTATTACTTACTCATTATTATTATTCGAAGCATTGTGCTATGATGAGTCATTTATGTAATTGTTGTGTACGTGAGTTCTGATCCTAGCACGTACATGGTTCGCATTCGATTTACTTTCCAAAACCGGGTGTGACACCAGCATAGTTGCGGGACATACCCGGACCGCTGGGAAGCTACCTGTTTGGTGCGCCGTCCGGAGGATGA